>PVKA01004912.1:0-94861 GCA_004027165.1 Ctenomys sociabilis
CTAAGTAATGATTAAAGTCGAATTCAGTCCTAAAAATAAAGAGCTGGAAAAGGAAGAGCTAGTTGTGCTCCTTGTGTGACAAAGGGGAGACATGAACAAGGAGGTTGGCTCCAGGTACACCCCACTGCTGAGAGTGCCCTATAGATTAGGGTTGCCCTCCCGTCAGGTGGGATGCAGCCTCAGCACCCACTAGTGTATGTAGACCGTACAGATCTCGGACCCTCTGGCAGGACCAGATAGTGAACTTTACTTCCTCTGTGGGGATACTGAGGCCCTGAGGATGAAATGGCTTGTCTGGCAGGTGACCTCCTGGGAGCTCCCCTCTGCAGCCCCCAGGCTGAGGGCCAGCACAGCCCAGCCCACTCTTCCTGCTGCTCAGTTTCTCTTCCTGGTTCTGATGCACAGCGAGGAGGGCAGCTTCACATCACACTGTGTGCACCCTCTGACCGCAGCTTCCCTGCCTCCGCTCCCCTCCCTTTCTGTGGTCTGCAGCAGGCAGAGGCGAGGAGGCTATGTACTCCCCCGACCAATGCTCTGCATGGTTGGAAACCTTGGGGTTTCCAACACCTGGGACCCCCTTGTGCATGGACGGCCTGGTTGTCCGTGCCGCAGGGAGCCGGAGGGGAGGATGAGCCCGCTGCAGGCCTTAGAAGAGCCAGCTCTAGGGAGTCAGAAGTTTGCAGTTCCCACTTCCTGGCAGCTCAGAAACTAGAGATCTGCATGGGCCCCAGCTGCCTGGAGGACTTCCTGGAGGGAGGGGAAGGGCCTGTTAAAATCAAGAAGCACTTAAGGAAGAGGCACCATGAGGACAGAGGTCCTTATCTAAAGCTTCTGCCTTCTCCGGGCTGCTGACTTCTGTAACTGCTGGCTGAATTTCTGACCTGTTTGTGCAACACTTGGGTATGCAAATATTCCTCCACTTCCTGGAGCAAGAGCACCAACCTCTGGGCAGCCCCTACCCCCACACACACCTGCCCTTTTGCAGGGTGTCATCTGTCCAGCCAGGGGAAAGTTGGAGGAAAGGCCTTCTGGCCAAGGTTCAGAGAGATCTGAATTTCAGCTTCCCTTCTACCCCCCTGGAAGTCAGGTGGCCCCAAGTGTGTGACCCTCACTCTTCAGGGCTTGTCTCCTCTGTCCATCTATCCATGAGGGACCAGCAGTAGAGGGAAGGGCTCCAGACCAGGTGGGTCAGTAGGCTGTCAGCTGAAGTTTTTTAAAAGGGGTTGGGGGACGGAGATGACCCTTCTATCCCTGAAAAGTGGTGGCAAGTTTTTTCTTGTCCTTGGGTTAAACTCTCCCAAGCTGTATGTTCTGCAAGTCTCATTTCTGAAATGGGGAGCCCAGAAATCTAAGGGCCAAAGTTCTAGACAAAGCCAGCACTCAGGAGGCTGAAGCAGGAGGATTACCACAAGTTCAGTGCCACCTTGGACTACTTACTGTACCACCCCATCTAGACAGGTGGACCTCTGGGCCTCAGTCTCCCCTCCTACCCCTTCTGTAGCATGGCTGGGGACATGGAGGTTGGGCTGAGATAATATGTAAATGTAGGCAAAGGAAATTGCAAAGACCACAGCCTTGGGGGGGGGGGCACAGAGGCCTGGGTTAGGGCCCTGGGGAGGCCCAGTCCCAGTTGCCCAGTGCTGTAGGTAATTAGGTTCCTGAGTGGTAATTAGAAACCTTTCTGGGCCAGGAGTGGCAGCCCTCAGTGCAGGAGTGTGCTGGAGAGTCCGGAGGAGGCTCCCCATTAGCCTCCTCTTACCCAGCCCCCACTTCTTTTTCCCAAAACGATAGACAGGATTTCCGGTCTCACTGAGCCCTGGGGGGGAGGGTGGGGAACACGAGTGAGTTACTATCATTTAGTTTTTTAACCTTTTTCAGCGTTTAGTGTAGGGAGCTGAAAGCTGAGAACTGAGGTTTAGAGCAGCAGGCACAGGGATCAAAGCCAGATATCCCAGTCCCCACTCCAGACCCTTGGGCACCTGCAGGGATGTTTTGCCTGCTCCGTTGGGGCCAGCAGGGACCTCACCCCCATGTCTGCCTGGGGCTGTCACTGTGCAATCAGCAGGGTGTCCTCTGCAGAGCCAGGGGTGGGGCTGCTATTATTGCTGCCAAACCTGCCCAGCTGCTGGCAGAGGCCCGCCCTGCTCAGGTGCCCAAGTCTGAAACTCAATTCTGCCTCTGTCTGCCCTGTGACCTGTTGGAAACTTCCGGCTTAGAGCCTCCTCGGGCCCCCCACCCTTCACCTTCTGCAGCCTGCATTAGCTCCCTCTGGATCTCACCCTGGATCTGTTCTAAGGCACCCGGCACCCGTCTCCCAGTTGACTTCCCTCTGAAGTCCCTCCAGCTCCCTTTCCCCTTCTTTTGGAGCCTTCCTAGGTGACTTTTGTCTCTTTCTGGCTGTGAGTGCTAGACATGGAACCCAGGACCCAAGACTGCTAAGTGGGTGCCATCTTCCCAGCCCTCTACGCAGTCTTGTGAGACCACAATGGCCATGCCATGGTCGGGTGAACAGGAGCTACATGTATCTTGTTAGGGTCCCCAGGGCTAGGTGCTGAGCTGGGCTCTAAAGAGCAGAGTGCCTTGGTCCCTGAGCCTGAGACCTCTGGAGCTCTTCCTCCTGTCCCTCTTGCATGTGTTTGCCAAAGAAGGCTCCTGACAGCCTGCTGAGGGAGTGAGAAGGCAAAAAGGTCCTGAGGCAGGCCCAGCGTCCCTGGGGACTACGGCCCCTGGTCTCCCCAGATCTCTGTGTACTTCCCTTTTCAGTTATATTTTTAGCTGTGTGTAAACAGTTACTGAAGGCTCCCATGGCCTAGGAGGTAGTGCTGTCTGGTGAGGGGAGCAGGGTAGGAGCCCCTTCCCTGACCACACACCTGGTTCTGGGGGTCTCCAGTTGCGTACAGGAAATGGACAGGGCAGCCTAGGAGTTTCTAGGCTCCCGTTAACCTTCCAGACTCCTCCCAACAGCCAGGGTTCCCAAGCACGCCCTGCCTCAGGCTGTGGCCGCTGACCTCAGTGCTTGGGCACAATGCCCAGCCTGTTCCCAGGACCCCAGCACAAGGGCTTCTGGGAGCAGCATTTGGGGCAGGAAGTCAGGGTGAAGCATCAGCCTTGCCACATCCCTAGCCCCTGTCCTCCAGCCCTGTAGGGGTGGGTGACAGCTGCTGCCCCTTTGGGGTTAAATATAGTCCCTTTGGTTATGGCACTTGGTGTAGTGGTGCAGCTTGCCTGGCCTCCCTCTTTGTCCATCTGCCTGTTCACTCATCCATTCATTCATTCAGCTCTCTTTACCCAGCAGTCACTGAGTCCCAGCCCAATCTAGGGGGTGCTGCAGACATGAGTCAGATCCTAGCTGTCTCCTGCAGAGCTCCTAGCTCCCAGTGCACTGTAAACCACAGGCCTCAGACATCGGAGGCCCTGGAGGCTAGGGACGGAGGAAGACTGCCAAAAAGCAACTTATTTTCCATTTTATTTTTAGGGTCAGGTACTGGGCACACAGGGCTTTAAAGAAAAAAAAAAAAAGCCTAAAATAACAAAATAGCAAATATAAAGTAAAAGTAGGCTTTCATGGAACATGGTCCTGCTCTGTTTTCCCATTCCAGAGGCAAACTGTTGCGTTTTGTCATATCTGTCCAAAGATATTTGAGGCACATCTAAGTTTCAGGGGTTATACACCTCCTTTTTCTTTTTAGTTTTTGAGATAGGGTCTTACTATGCAGTTCAGACTGCACTTCAGATCATTATGTAGCCCAGGATGGCCTCAAACTTGGCAGTGACCCCCTGCCTCAGCCTCCTGAGTGCTGGCATCACAGGCGTGTGTTCTCCTTTTAAACACCCCATGTAGAGCACCACAGGTGGTCTGCAGTTGGCTTCTTCCACAGTGTTTGGTTCTGAGAACCTCAGACCCACTAAAAAGTTGACATGATGGCACGATGGGTATTTGTATTATCTGTCAGTCAGATTTGCCAGGTCTTAACTTTCTGCTGTTCTTTCCTCTTTTACATACGCAGATGTAGGTTGCTGCTATTCTTTGCTGGTTTGTATGCTAGTTGTAAATATCCTCTTTCCCTCTTGACAGCTTTGCGTGTATCTTTTACAAAACAGCACTCAAGAAAATTTACATTAGTTCGTTATGATTTATTTTCCCAGTTCTCTCCAAATGATTATTATAGCAGCACCACCCCCACACAGAATCCAATTCAGGATTGCTCGTTAAATCTTGTTGTCATGTTTCTTTAGTGTCCAGTTTAATCTAGACTATCCTCTAGCTTTGTTTTTTTTTTGCGTTTTTTTGGTCTTTTGTAACATTGGCATCCAGAGTTCAGGCCAGCTGGTTGGGAACTGTCCAGTTGATGGGAGTTAGGTTAATACCTCCAGCAGCAAGACCACCCAGAAGAGGCTGTGTGTATCCTTCTTGGAACTTGGTGGCTGGAGGTACCTGGTATCTGCTTGATTCCTTTTCTTTTAGCTGTATAGTTGTGGTGGGGATGGAACCAGGGTTTTTGCATTGAACTACGTCACCAGCCCTTTTTAAAATGTAGAGACAGGGTCCTGCCAAGTTGCCAAATTGCCCAGATTGGGCTCATAATCCTGCCTCAGCCTCCGTAGGTGCTAGGATTACAGGGATATGTCACCTTGCTTGTGTTCTTATTGGTAGTGCTTAATCTTAATTTGCTCACTTGGTTAAGGCATCTGCCAGCTCTTCCTAATTCAGAGTTCCTTTTCTCCTTTCTAGTTAATCTGTGGGGTGATGCTTGGAAGCCAAGACTCTGTCCTGTGTCCACTGGTAGGCTTTTCCCCATGCTGTCACTCAGTGCTCTGCTGTCTCACTTGGTCTCAAGGAACATTCCAGGTCCTCAGTAAGGGTCTGGCCACTTACTGCTGGAGCTGGCAGTTTCTTTTTGGGTATATCTCATGGTTTGCTTTGCTAGTTCTGTTAGTGGACGTAAAGGCTGTGTCCCTATCTCTTGCTCCTACGACACAGCTGCAGAGACTATCCTGCTGCATTGTTCCTAGCTGCACCCCCGAGGCTGAGCAGACTTCTTAAGGAACGGACAGGGACTGAGAGGCATAGAGGCTACCAGGGTATGCATGTCCCAGGAACAGTGGGCGGGAAGCAGGCAAGTAGAATATCTAATTCGCACAGCACATTGGTGGCAGAACGAGGTCCAAGACTCCCAAGTCCCCGACACCTAGGACAACATTCCTGCCCACCTCAGACAAAACCACGTGTCTCTCTGGACACCCCCCCCCCAGCTTCATCTGCAGAATGGAGATAATAACAGCCTGCTATCCTAGCATTGGTAGGGTTAGATGAGCTGTGATGTGCCAAGGACAGGGCCTGGCACCAAATACGTGCTCAGAAATCAGGGCCTGTTATTATTTTTTATTATTATCCTCAAGGCACTGGGGAGGCGGCGGCAGTAGCTGCAGGCCTGGCTGAGTGTTTGCAAACTGACAGCTGGAGGGTGACTAACTGCACAGCCTCCGCTCGCTACCTCCCTTCTCCCCCATGGTGGCAGCCAGTGCACTGATTTGGGGAGGGTGGAGAGGTATGGGGTATGCAGAGCTGGTGGCTGAGCCAGCCACAAGGACACACCAAGTCCAGCTCAGGACATCACACTTCGCTTGCAGTGTGGCCTCAGGAAGCTGTTAAATCTCTTGTGCCTCACTTCTCACATCTGTAAGGTGAGGGGAAGAGAGTTTACAGCAACATGCAGCCTAAAGTCTGGTACTCTGTGCTCATCTGGACGGCAGGGCATCAGTGGCACAGGCAGGGCCAGGTGTTGGTGGTCTCACTCTGCTTACTCCCGCCCGCTTGCGGGGTGTCCCTGGCCCCTTTCGGGGTGAGGGCTGTGGGGCTCCCAGTGTAGGATCATCACTCTGACTGGAGTGAAGCCAGATGACACCACAGCCACCTGTCTGCAGAGGTGGGGTTCAGCCTGAGCAGGCGGTGTCTGGCTTCCTGCTCTCCAGCTCCTGCTAGGCTGGTAGGCCGGACTTTTTTTTTTTTTGTCTTTTTGAGATAGGGTCTCACTATGCAGTTCAGGCTGGCCTTAAGCTCACTTTGTAGCTCAGGCTGGTCTCAAACCCACAACAATCCTCCTGCCTCAGCCTCCTGAGTGCTGGGATTACAGGCATGTGCCACCATGCCTGGCTGCTAGGCTGAAAGGGCCCCAATTTCTGGGTGAAATCCCCAGAGTCCAAACCCTACATTGGCTTTGGGAGTCCCAGGTGAGCCTGCTAACTCCATGCAAAACCCAAGGCAAAAGGGTGCTCATGGTGAACTTAGGAAACTTGGAGCCACAGATCCCCAGTGAACATCTGTCCCAGCTGTTCTTTACCGCTTGCCACTTCTCAGCCAGGTCCTGGACTGTGCCTTGTGCCTGTCCCCCCACACCTACCTTCCCTAGCACCTTCTCTGGCTTCTTTTTCTCGGGCCTTCCTGAGCACTCCCTGCCTTCAGGGCTCAGCTCTTGTCCCCACCCACCCCTGAGGCATGTGACCACTGCCTAGCATCCAGGCCTCCTGTGTCCTATTGATGAGGCGTCTCTGCGCTAATTAGCAGGACCCCAGAGGGGCCCGCCCTTACTCTTCCAGGGTCCTACCCTGAGAAGGGACAGCAGCTGTGGCCCTCTGCTTCCTTCCTGAGGAAGATCGAGGTAGGGCCATGTTTGGGATGATGGTGGTGGTGTGATGCAGGTGGCAGCAGTGGAGTGGCTCCGGCTTTCCACTCTTGGTCATGGCGGGCATGGCCGAGCAGAATCTCAGGGAGTCACTCTTATTGTTGTAAGTACACAGCAAGAAACACCAGTCAGTCTTGGGTGAGCTCTGTGAATCCCCAGGCAGAGGCTAGACCCAGCAATTCAATAACCAATCTCCGTGCTCCCCTCCCACCCATTGTGGTCTCCCCTCCTGAGGGCACCATCTGCATGGAGTCTCACAGCAGCTGTTCTTGTGTCTGGCTACTTGATTGACATCAAGAAGTTTATTGGCACTGTTCAATAGCTGTGGGGATGTCTCTTGGCACTGCACAGCATCTTTCATGACCACCCTGCAATTGTACCTATCACTCTCAGACACCTGGGCAGTCCTCTGGATAGCGCTTCCCTGTTGTATGCCAGTGCCTGCCCTGTGGACATGTGTCCCGTGCCTCGTGGGTATGCACTGAGAACTGGCTTCAGAGATGCAGCCAGGCAGGCTTTTGTGGGGGAAGCTGTGAGGCCCAGGGAGCTCAGAAGACTTGCTGGTGACACGGGACCTCCCCATTCTCAGCCCAGCACATGAGCTGGGACCCATGGTGGTGGACGTACTGCTGCTGCCCCTCCAGCACTTCTTGGCTCCTCCTGGTCATTCTGTCCAACTCCTAAAGCTCAGCCCCCTCTGTACTTAGGGCTGGTGGCTGTCCTGCCACTGGCATGCCCAGCCCTAGTGCTCCTGCTTGAGACTGGAGAGGCTAGAGCTGGGCCCCTGTTTGGAGAGGGCCAGCTCCTCCCACCTTTCCTCATTTTCTCCTCTCCACAGCTCTAATGGTACCAAGTGACAGTTCAGCTTTCCTGTGACACGGGGACCCCAGATCTCCTGAGAAGATGTCGGCAATACAGGTACCATAGGGTGGGGTCTAGTACTCTGTACATCCCCACGGGCTACTCAGCTGAGTGGAAGACAGATGTGGTTAGGTCACCTTGCTCTCCCTTTTCCCAACCCTCTGTCCCAGCCTAGGTTTTCTTCTCTTTTTTTGGCAGAACCGGGGATTGAACTCAGGCCCTTGCCAGGGAAGCACTCATTCCACTGAGCCAGCTCCCCAGCCCCTAGGTTTTCAATAAAGGAAAATTCTGAGCCAGGCATGATGGTGAACATCTATAATCCCAGAGCTCTGGGAGGCTGAGAGAGGAGGATCCCAAGTTCAAGCCTAGCCTGGGCAAAATTAAAAAACAAAAAGAACATGTAATGTATCAACCATTGAAATTGTTCTATTAGTCAGTTTTGAAACTGTCTCATTGATATTTGTTTCTCAATAAAATTAAATTAAAAATAAAAATAAAACGGGCTGGGGATACAGCCCATACAAAGGCTATACTGCATAGATTGGATTCTATCCCCAGTACCACACACAGACATAAAGAAGTGAAGTTCCAGCCCTTATTGTCAGGCATAGGTCTTTGGTGGTAGGGGTGTGTGTCAGCTTGAAGGGACTCAGAGTTCTCAGGGAAGGATCTCTCATCACAGTCGTAGGAGCCCAGCTCAGAGCCTGTGAGCTCCAGGTGTGCAGGCACCTTGTGGGGAGGAGGGGAACCAGAGTGGCTCCTGCCCACCTGTCACCCTCCTGCAGGCCGCCTGGCCATCCGGTACAGAATGTATTGCCAAGTACAACTTCCATGGCACCGCCGAGCAAGACCTTCCCTTCTGCAAAGGGGATGTGCTCACCATTGTTGCTGTCACTAAGGTAGTTGGGGACCTTACTTGGCTCCCCTCCCTCCTCCTCTGGGGGCCTCTGGGTTGGGTCCCCTGCATGTAGGGGTGGCCCTGAGGACATGTCTGGGCTGTCTCCCCCAGGACCCCAACTGGTACAAAGCCAAGAACAAGGTGGGCCGTGAGGGCATCATCCCGGCCAACTATGTCCAGAAGCGGGAGGGCGTGAAGGCAGGCACCAAACTCAGCCTCATGCCGTGAGTACTCTGAGGAGGGCTCCCAGGGTGAGGGAGAGGGCACGGACCTGGTCCCCCTGGAAGAACATCAAGGAAAGCTGGCACCAGAGGGAGGCACTGGTGTGTAGGTGGGGCCTTCCTGGGAGGGACAGGACAGGCATGGGGTGGAAGAAAGGACAAAGGACAGGTAAGGTCCTCAAGTGCCTGGCTGAGCAAGTGGGCGCCATGGGGCAGCGTGAGACAGAGGAAACACCTTCAGAGATCGGAGCATGGTGAGGGCAGAGTCCCCCATGATCTTGGGCCCTGCCACCCCCAGCTGGTTCCATGGCAAGATCACCCGAGAGCAGGCCGAGCGGCTCCTGTACCCACCAGAGACAGGCCTGTTCCTGGTTCGGGAGAGCACCAACTACCCTGGTGACTACACACTGTGTGTGAGCTGCGATGGCAAGGTGGAGCACTACCGTATCATGTACCACGCCAGCAAGCTCAGCATCGACGAGGAGGTCTACTTCGAGAACCTCATGCAGCTAGTGGAGGTAAGTAATCCTCTCGGGCCTAACATCAGCCCCAGCTGTACACTTGGGGCACCAGGATTAGGCCCAAGCCTGTCTGATCTGAGAACTCCCTTCCCTCCAGCTGCTCACGAGCCCATATAGGCGTGTAGAGCCATGAGCCACACCCTGGATGGCTGGAGCCTGAGGCCACACCTGACACCCAGGATCCTTGGTGGCTCTTTGCCCATGCTTGTGTCCATATCCCTGCTGGCCTGGCCTAACCTGTGCCGAGAGAGGGCCAGGAGTCCTGGGCTAGAGTCTAGCATCAGGATCCAAGCCAGGATGCACTACCTCAAGGTGCTGGTAGTGAGAGGCAAGCATCTGAGCGAAGGGGAGCCTTGCTGGGCATGGTGCCACACCACATGCCTATAATCCCAGTACTCAGGAGACTGAGGCTCACCATGATTTCAGAACCAGCCTGGGTGACACAATGAAAAATGTGGAGCCCTCAAGGGGATCCCTCCCAGAAAGGCACCTCCAGGCTGGGTGTGCCCGGCCTCTACTGCCCTCTGGTGGTCAGACCAAGCAGCACCTGCACGGCACAGAAGGGTCCCAGCCTCGCCTAGCTCTGACCCTCTGCCTGTTCTGCAGCACTACACCACAGACGCAGATGGACTCTGCACTCGCCTCATCAAACCAAAGGTCATGGAGGGCACTGTGGCTGCCCAGGACGAGTTCTACCGCAGTGAGTGCCCTCACCTTGGCCGTCTGCTACCCAGGCCTCCCCAGAGAACCCTCATACCTCCATGTCACCCCAGTTGGAAGCCCACCCACCCACTCCCTCACTGAGCTTGCCTCCCTGCAGGTGGCTGGGCCCTGAACCTGAAGGAGCTGAAGTTGTTGCAGACCATCGGGAAGGGGGAGTTCGGAGGTGAGCAAGGGGCTGTGCACTGGTGACTGCGGGCTGCAAGGAGGCAGGGAGCCAACAGCAAGCAACTCCCCATTATCCCCCCAGATGTGATGCTGGGTGACTACCGGGGCAACAAGGTCGCTGTCAAGTGCATCAAGAACGATGCCACCGCCCAGGCCTTTCTGGCTGAAGCCTCTGTCATGACGTAAGTAGACAATGGTGGCACCAGCCAAGGCAGGGGATAGGGAAACCTGGCAGGCTCTGACAGCCCCATCCACCCCAGGCAACTACGGCACAGCAACCTGGTGCAGCTTCTGGGTGTCATCGTGGAGGAGAAGGGTGGACTCTACATTGTCACTGAGTACATGGCAAAGGTGGGCACCTGCCCCAACCCCTCCATACCCTGCACCTCCAGCTTCCACACCCCACTGAGCTCGAGGTCACCAGGCCCAGACTCTTATCCAGGCTCATCCTTTATTGATGGTGATCTTGGACAAGTCATGTCACCTCTGAGCCTCAGTTTCCCTGCTCATGACATGGAAAGAATGATGACATTACCCTAGAGGTCCACAAAGGTTAAGAGATCATCAGTGGCTGGGTGTGATAGCACAGGCCCAATCCCAGCACTAAGAAGGCTAGGGCAGGAGGATTATCCCAAATTCAAGGCAAACCTGAACTACACGATGAGACCTTGTCTCAAAGCAGGAACAAGAGATAACAAATGGTGCTGAGCACAGTGTCCAGGAGATGGTCTGGCTCTGTCCCCTCTCCCCCTCCTCCCATTCCCTAGCCCTGAGCCCATGTTTCCAAGGGCCCTGGGGCTAGTCTGTCTGTCTGTCTGCTGGCCAGGGGAGCCTGGTGGACTACCTGCGGTCTCGGGGCCGGTCAGTGCTGGGCGGAGACTGTCTCCTCAAGTTCTCACTGTGAGTGAATAGCTCCTGGGGGAGGTGGGAGGGGCATTGCGAGGATACCCTGCCCTGCCATGGGAGCCTCGCCTGAGCATCATGTAACTGGCCTGTCCCCAGAGATGTCTGCGAAGCCATGGAATACCTGGAGAGCAACAACTTTGTGCACCGGGACCTGGCTGCCCGGAATGTGCTGGTGTCCGAAGACAATGTGGCCAAGGTCAGCGACTTTGGCCTCACCAAGGAGGCCTCAAGCACACAGGACACAGGCAAGCTACCTGTCAAGTGGACAGCGCCTGAGGCCCTGCGAGAGAAGGTGGGGGCACCTTCCCTAGGGCTGCACAGTGGTGGGCGAGGGTCCAGGAACCAGTCACCCTTGGGTTCTCCATCTGATGTTCATTCTCCCACCTCCTAGCAGAAATTCTCCACTAAGTCCGACGTGTGGAGTTTCGGGATCCTTCTCTGGGAAATCTATTCCTTCGGGCGAGTGCCTTACCCAAGAATTGTAAGTGTGAGCACTGGCTGGGACGTGGCTGGCTCAATGGGGTTGGCAAGGGCATCTAGCCCCTGGGTCACTTCCTGGCTGGGTCTGAGGTGGAAATGAAGATGAGCCCTTTGGCTTGAGCCCCTACTGACTCCCAGCACCCCTGCCGCAGCCCCTGAAGGACGTCGTCCCTCGGGTGGAAAAGGGCTACAAGATGGATGCCCCAGATGGCTGTCCACCTGCCGTCTATGAAGTCATGAAGAACTGTTGGCACCTGGATGCAGCCACACGCCCCTCCTTCCTGCAGCTCCGAGAGCAGCTTGAGCACATCAAGGCCCATGAGCTGCACCTGTGACTGTTGCAGGGGACAGACCTGGAGGTCAGGGACCCGGTGCCCCGCCGTATGCTGGGCCAAGCCCAGACTGAGCCCCAGCAGACCGGCGGACCTCTCTCCTCTGTCCCCGCCTGTCCCCTCCAGCCCTGGGACCCC
Source organism: Ctenomys sociabilis (assembly GCA_004027165.1). Classification (NCBI taxonomy): domain Eukaryota; kingdom Metazoa; phylum Chordata; class Mammalia; order Rodentia; family Ctenomyidae; genus Ctenomys; species Ctenomys sociabilis. The sequence goes on from PVKA01004912.1 coordinate 11,929, forward strand.
GCCTAGGCCTGGCACCTCCTCTCATGGACCCACCTGCAGGGCTGAGGGCGCCTGACTGGGTGGAGGCGAGGGGCAGGAGGCGGGGCCCACTGTGGTCAGCCTTCCCAGCCTCCACCACTCGCCTCCTTAGAGTTTTATTCCTTTCCTTTTTTCAAGATTTTTTTCTGTGTGTTTATTTTTTATTATTTTTCAAGACAAGGAGAAAGAAAGTACCCAGCCAATGGGCATTTTACAAGAAGTACGAATCTTATTTTTCCTGTCCTGCCCTGAGGGTGGGGGGAGTGGCCCCTCTCTAGGGACCCATTGCCCTAGCCTCGGTCCCCATTCCATATTCCGTGTCCCATGTGCCGTGTTGCCTCGGCCGCCTAGTGTTGCGCTTGACCATGTTGCACTGTTTGCATGCGCCCGAGGCAGACGTCTGTCAGGGGCTTGATTTCATGTGCCGCTGCCACCACCCACCCACCCACCACCCACCTTGTGAGATGGAATCGTAATAAACCACTCCATGAGGACACGGCGCTTCCTCGCCGAGCCTGCCTGTCCCGCCCAGCCGTGCCCCTGCCATCTTGTCTCCCCCTGTCTCTGTCGGGGTGTTGGGGGAGCTGGGGAGCATGGCCAGGAGATGTAGCCGCCGCTTTGTGTCAGCTGCACGAGCGACTGTCCTGTGTCTACCTGTGGGGAGCACTCACTGCCCGCCCCCCCCAGGGCCACCCGGGCCCACCATGCAGCTGCCCTGTAGGATGCCCCCAGGTTCTGGCTGCCCTTCTTACTCATGGCTTGCATCTTCAGCACAGGAGGGCTGGAGCTGAGTGGGGGGTAACCAGACAAGGGTCGGGGCAAGATGAACCGGTCTCCAGAGATGCCAACCGTGGAGAGCCACCAAGAGGGGGTTGGGTCCTCATTTCATCCAATACATAACCGCCGTGGCCTGTCATTGCCAGTGCACCACCCTTGTGCCTTTCTGGACCCTGCAGGGGCAGGGGCTCCAGGGCCTGCATCCAGCCACCTTACCCTTTGCGCTCCACTTAGGATGCACAGATGGAGATGAGGGTTGCCCAAGTGCAGCAGAGCCTTGCAGGAGAGGGCACTGGTTTTGTTCCCTGAGAACCCAGCACCCTGGGGAACTCGGACTGGAAGTGTGCCTGTGTCCACCCTCTGCAGTTCCAGCCACCTCATTGTCCCTGGCCCAAGGCAGCAGTCTTGCTCGTCTTGTACACGTTGGTGGGCAAATTCATTCCAAAGCAAATACCTGAACACCTGCCACATGCTGGGGCTGGGGTTGAGCAGTAAGCAGGACAGACCCTGTGCCATTTATGGCTGGGACCACATCAGATAACTAAGCCTAGCAGTGCTAGCGCCAGCCTCCAGACCCCAGGTGGCGAAGGTAGAACTGGGGGTGGGGGGAGGGAGCCACAGTGCAGCCTGTATTGGCAGTGCTGGGGAAGGGGTAAGGGAGGAAGATGGTGACACTGCCGAGCAGGTCTGAGGTGCACCTCAGTGGCAGAGCACTTGCCTAGCATGCACAGGCCCTGGATTCAATTCCCACCACCACTGAAGGAGGTACACGGAGGTTTGAAATGGGGCTGCAAAGCTGAACTGTGGCCAGGGGATAGCTTTTATCAAGCTAAGAGCCACAAGAAGAAGCAGGTGATGGTTTCCTCTTAGAGTGGCATGGTAGATAAAAGTCGAAGTGAGGAAAATGAGAGACATGGTAGGAGATGGAGGGACTCTATAGAGACTCTAGAGGTCAAAGGTAAAGCCTGGTGGCTGCTGCTGTGTAAACCTTGGGACCCTATAGCAGAACGATCGTAAGTTTTTGTTTTTTTGGCGGAACTGGGGATTGAGCTCAGCTCTTTGGGCTTGCTAGGGAAGCACTTATTCTGCAGAGTCATTTCCCCAGCACCAACCTTGTAAGTTTTGAGGGCAGCCTGGGGAACCTTGAGAGCCTGTCTCAAAAAACCAATAGATTGAGTATGGACTGAAGGAAAGTGTCTTTCCTATGTCATTGAGGCAATACCTGATGCCCAAAATGAGGGAAGAAAAGGTTTATTTCACAAACAGTTTGTAGAGGTTTTATTCCATAATTAGCTGGCTCCAATGCAAGGTGGCATATGGCAAAGGGAAGCAGCTCATGATGGTAGAAAACAGCAAAATCAGCAAGAGCAAGGGTGGGGCAGGGGAGACCCCTCTTTACTCCATTATGTTGTATGCCATCTCCTTGCCCTCTTACACAGGCTCAGGATCTTTCCAAAGTGAGGCCTCTGGCCCCCTGCTGAGTCACTTTAAGTTCTCAAGTTGACAAGAGGTATCAATCATAAAGAGGAGCTATAGCTGCCCCTGACTATAGATGGATGGCCAATGGATGCAGGGAGGGTAGGGCATGAGTTCTGCGGAAGGGGCATGGAGCTGGAAGAGCCTCTAAAGCTGCCGAGCATTCTTGGGTGAGTTATGGGGCCTCAGAAGCTGAAGAGGGAACCTGGAGCATCAGAGTGGGCAGATGGAACACACAGTTATAGGCCGGGGTGAGGTCACTGGAAAGCACAGAAGAGAGGAGAGCCAGGACCTCCTGGTGAGGGAGGAACCCCCTGTGGAAGGAGATGACCATGTCCAGTGCAGAGGTAATAGGCCAAGGAGAGACCAGAGGGACAACAGTCCCTACCCCCCAAACTTTAACCTCAAGGAAGTTGATTTTTTTTTTTTTTTTTTTTTTTTGAGCTTATTCAACTGAGCCATCTCCCTGGCCCCTGATTTTGCTTTTTATGGTACTGAGTATTGAAATCCACAGTGAATTACATATCCAGCTCTTTTATTTTTGAAATAAATTCTTGCTAAGTCATAAAGTTACCCAGCTTGGGCTCAAACTTGAATCCTCTTGCCTTAGACTCCCAGACTGTAGTATTACAGACTTCCCAAGCCTGCAAGAAGTCACCAAGGACCAGGGTTTGGTAGGGCCCTTTGAGATGGTAGTGGCGAGAGAAGAGGGAGCCACCCAAGGCCAACGGCTTCTTGAGTAATGGAGCTGTAGCAGGAGAGAAGGAGGATGCCAGAGGTGTTGGGACAGAGGCTTGGGTGAATCTGACCACTGAGGGGAGGGACACCTTTGGGTCACATGTAAGGACTGATAGGGGATAGAAATGAAGGACAGTGAGGCCTTCCTTGGGGAAGAGCTGGGACAGGAAAGAACAGTCCAAATCCAGGGCAGGGCAAGGCGTGAGAGCTCTGGTCTATGACGCTGACTCAGTCCTGGCAAGTTTGACCCCAACAGGACTCCATGAGTGTGCACTTTATCAACTCTAATCAGCTCATCCAGCCAGCCGGGGTCCAGGGACCTGCGCATGCCTGTTGGAGGAGAGGAGCAGGGTCCAGCTACAGCTTGTGGGTCCCTCCCTGTCCCCCAACCTTCCATCCCCCCATTCCCATTTCCTGCTGCTGGCTCTTTGTACATGAGCACACATCATCCCTGTCCTCTCAGGGACCAAGGATACAGTGGGCGCCACCCCCAGCACCAGCCAGTGAGGCAGAAGCAACAAGAGACTCCATCAGTTTCTCAGGCACAGAAGACAAGCAGAATTGGCGAGGTTCAGATAAAGGACAGAGAGAAGGGTGGACTGACCCCTCTGATCAACAATTACCAACCCCAGGTCAACCCTCACTGCCTTTGCCCCCTGTTGCCCCCAGGCCCTGAAATATTGCAGCAAATCTCAGACATTACCCATAAAACCTCAGTCTGTTCCTCAAACAAACAAAACAAGACTTACACAACCACAGTACCACATTACTCTTTAAAAAAAAACCTTAAAGATAATTTGCTGTTGTTTCAGTCAGGGTCTTACTATATAGTTCAGGCTAACCTTGAACTCACTATGTAGCCCAGGCTGGCCTCAGACATGTGGCAATCCTCCCGCCTCAGCCTCTGCAGTACTGGGTCAGACACCACACCACACCCACTGCCATAATTTGTTATTATAACCAAATGTACATTGTTTAAATTTTCCTAGTTATTTTTTTTTTCCAGTTTGTGAGTTAAAAGTAGGCTCCACCTGAGGTCTATCCAGTGTGTTTATTTGCTGTCGTGTAAACCTCCCTCCCTTGTTCATATGATTTATTGGTAAGGACACTAAGGTTGCTTTTGGGAAAGCAGAGAGGAGGGAAGAGGCAAGAAGAGGAAGAGGTGGTGGGAGGATGGGTGGCCAGTATCAGGACACTGTGTAGGGAATAAAGGCAGGGGGCAGAAGACCAGTCCCACCCTTGACAGGGAGGAGGGGCCAGGCCTATGGTGGTGGCCTTCCCTGGGCACCCCCAGGGACCCCTGGTACCAGCTACAGGAGTCCAGGATCAGGGGCAGCAATTCAGTTGGTGGGGGAGGGTGGGGCTCAAGACTGGCTCAGGAGGAACAGGATGTCTGTACTGGGGAGGAAGGGACAGGTCCGTGCCAAAAATCCAGGTCCCTGTGGTGCTCAGCTCCTCCTGCCTGGCCCAGGCCCAGAACCCCTCCCTGGCCTCTCAGCCCTGATCACCCTGGCACCCGGATATTAGCTCTTTCCATTCCACCATGCCAGGGACCCGAGGTCCCGCTGTCCTGCTCTGCCTGCTCTTCCTTCTGCTCTTGGCCCCCCACAGTGCTGAGGGGAGCCTCCCTCCTCCCCCTGCTCGTCGTAGGTTTGAGTACAAGCTCAGTTTCAAGGGCCCAAGGACGGGATGGCTGGGGACCGAGATACCCTTCTGGAGTCATCATGGAGGTGAGGCCAGAGGAATGGACCAGTGGGGTGGGGATCTGCCAGGCCCAGGTTGGGACGGGTGTGGGGGTGCCCGCACCACCCCTGGCTTGTCCTCTGCTCTCCTTCCCCAGCCTCAGTTTCTCCTCTCTGTCCTCCTCTGCCTCAGGACTCCGTTCTCCTCCTTTGCTTCCCTTGAACCTCCTTCTCTTCCTCTGCCCCTTGTACCTGAGAACACACTCACACTCAACATGCATGCAAGGCCTAGACAGAAACAAGGGATCCCTGGTGTACACTGGGGTGTGGGGGAGCAGGCCAGAATGCTTCTAACCCTATAGGTCTGCATTCAGGGCTTTCCAGACCCAACCTACAAGCAGTCTGTCTTCTCACCTGATCTAGTTCTCAGAAAGGGTCATAACATTTTACTAGAACCCTATAACCCAGAGAAGCTGAATCAAGAGTAAGCAAGAAGTCTGGGGCTTGGAGCAGGACCTGGTATGAGTTCAGGAACATGGCTTGTTTCCAGAATGTATACTGGGAGGTCTGCCTAGCCATGAAATTGTGCAAAACAAAGAGATAAAACAGATCAGTTATGTGTTCCTGTAAAATGTAAATTCTAAGAAATGGAATCATTCCCCGCTGAAGCCCCTGAACATGATAAGCCCTTTCAGATGGGCCTTCCTTCGAGCCCTTTCTTTTCCTTTCCTTTTTTTTTTTGCAGAACCGTGGATTGAACTCAGGCCCTTGCGCTTGCCAGGCAAACGCTTATTCTACTGAGCCATCTCCCTGGCCCGAGCCCTTTCATAGGTGCACAGAAAATAGACAAAGGAGTGGGGCCATGTGGGGGAGACCACTGGCTGATACACTGTCCACTATGATCCTCTGATCCCAGCCTGAAATCCTGAGCTGACCTGGGCTCCAGGATCCTGCAGTCACCCGTGGGTGTCTCTCAGCCACTCCTAGCAGCAGTGGGCAGGCCCACCACCTCCCTCCCATCCCTGGCCTTCTAAGCAAACAGGCTGGATTATCAGTCCTTGGAAAGTCCTAGCAGGATCCAGGCCCTTAGCCAGCTTCCAGGGTGGCAGGTGGGGGCAGGAGCCCGATCTCTGTCCCTCAGCTCCTACCAGGCTGCCCTCAGTTTCTCTCCCTTCTCCTCCCACCTTCCGTGGACACCCCCAGGAAGCCCTTCCTGCCAACTCCACTCCCCTGCACCCTTTCCTCACCATGAGGTCTACCCCAGTGCCCCCCCTCAGCTCCCCAGGCTGGGCGCTGAGCCACTCTAACTGATGAGTCACAAGGTACTCTCTGTATTCCAGGGCCACGGGAGCCTCCTTCACCCTCCCAAGTCCTCAGTCTCCCTCAAGGTAGAAAGACTTGCACCTCAGAACCATAGAACTGAATTCTGATCCATGTATTTCTTTAATGCTTTGGAACCTGTTTCCCCATCAGTAAAATGTAAAAGCAGCACAAGCCTGTGGTGAGAAATAGGCAGAGCATCAGCATCTGCTGCCCCCACAGCCCTCCAAAATCCCCTCCAGCTATGCAGACCCCTGGTTCTTAGTACAACTGACTCCTGCATCTGACCAGCCTCCACCACGGCCACCACAGTTTTTTCCCCCCAGCACTGGGGATTGAACCCAGCACCTTTGCACTGAACTATATCCCTAGCCCTATCTTTCAGTTTTAGTTTTTTTTTTCCCCCTCTTTATTTTTTATTTTTTGTACCAGGAATCAAACTCAGGACCTTGTGCTTACCAGGTAGGCACTGTGCCACTGAGCTATATTCCCAGGCCCCTATTTTTTATTTTGGTACAGGGACTTAATAAGTCAGTAAGTTGTCCAGGTGGACACTTGCTCCCAGAGTGCTGGGATCACTGATGTTTTTCAGCCCCTTATTTAACAGGAGGTCTTGGTGTGACCTCTGCCCTGGCTTGGCTATGGCTGGTGAGACTGAGGGTCAGTCAGGGCCTGAGGGTGGAGTGGGCACAGCATCTCAGCTGCCCTTTCTATAGATGCCATCCCAGGCCTGGAGGAGGTGCGGCTGGCACCATCCCTGAGGAACCGCAGCGGTGCTGTGTGGAGCAGAGCTGTGGTTCTCTTCCCAGCCTGGGAGGTGGAGATGCAGATTCGGGTGACCGGACCAGGCCACAGGGGCGGCCAGGGCATGGTGAGTGGCCCTTACTCAGTCCCAGTGGGGTGATGAATCTGGGGTTCCAGTACCCTCAGCTATCTCTGAGCTGAGGGGCTGGGGCCCTGCAGGTCATGTGGTACACCCAGGATGGGGCCCTCGTCGGCTCTGTCCCCAGGTGGCTGGCCTCAAGGGACAGTATAGGGATCTTCTTTGACTCCTCTGCTGAGGACATCCAAGTAAGCAGTGGTCCCCTCCTGCCCCTACCTTTCTCCTCTCACCTCCTCCCTGTGCCCTGGCTGAAGCTGATGTCACCTTTCTGCAGAACAGCCCTGCAGTCCGTGTGCTGGCCGGCGATGGGCACAGCCCCCATGAGCAGCTTGGGTAAGGGTTTGTGAGTACTGTCACATGCAGCATCAGCAGCACTTTCCCCCGGGCCACCTCCTGAGCTGCCACCTCACCAGCCTCCTGGCCTTTCACCCATAGGGCTGTTAGCCCTGACCTCTTCTTTGAGTCATCCCTAGTGGCTTCTCACAGTCTGCCAAGGATGCTGATCAGGGAGAGGTAAGGTGATCTGCTGAGGTCACTCAGCCTTTGGCAGAGCTGGCATCCAACCCTGGACTCATATGTAAGGGCCCTGCCCTGCCCTGCCAGCTTCTCCATCTCTTTCTCCGAGTGACGTGGCCTCCAAGTGGCTGGGCCAGTTTGTCAGTGCCTCTCTGCAAACAGCCTCAGCTTGTAAAAATTAGAATAACTGTGCATGTTTGTGGAGCTAGCTTACTGTCTTCTGCTTAGTGCCCACACACTTGACATTTACCATCTCATGAACTCTCATAACGTGGTTATGGCTACTTTCAATTTTCCCCTTGTTTTAAAGATAGGCTTTGCAAAGGTGAGGTAACTTGCACAAGGTCACACAATTAGGAGTGCATGCCCTGGCACCCTGTGCTGCCTCCTTTGTAGTGTAAGCTGCCCACCCCCTCCCATGTGCCCAGAGAAACCTGGGGCTTGGTGCTGTGCCCCTAGCTCCCCAGAAGTACACTACCACCTAGGATGGCCATGGCCTGGTCATAATGTCCTGGGCTACTGGGACCCATCCCATGCAGAAGGAAGAGATGTAAGTGGCCTCCCCAGAATCACAGGGGCACTTGGAGTTTAAGGGAAAGAGAAGAGGAAGGGACAGTGGGCTGTGGAGGTGGGCTAGGGGCACTAAAGTTGGATTTCATGTTTGGCTCAGATCTCTGTCTCTGGTGACCATAGGGAGGCCCTTGGCTCATTCCTAAGTCAAGACAAGATAGAGACTACTCTCCTGACCTTCTGTGAAGGAGGCAATCTCTCTTGCAAGGAAGACCCAAGCTAGACAACAGGGACATGTCCTGTGCCAGGTCACCAGGGGTAGGGGTTGATATGGAGGCCAGAGTAGTTTTGAGACCCCACTCCAGGGCCAGGTCTTGGGTCCTCTGTGGCCTGGATAGACTCCAAATGTCCACAGGGATGGAGGCAGCCGGGTGCTGGGCTCCTGTCACTGGGACTTCCGGAATCGGCCGTATCCATTCAGAGCAAGGATCACCTACTGGAAACAGAGACTGCGTGTGAGTCCCCCTCCTGCTGCACCAACATCACTGGCTCCGGTGTACAGAGGTGCTGCCTGAGCATGGTGGGCCCATGCTCCAGCTCAAGTCTGGGATATCACGAAGGGTCCCCAGCACACGAGGTCCTCACACTCATGGAGTCACTGACTCATCCCAGCAGTGCCCAGGATCCAGATACTCGCAGAGCATGTGCCCAGGAGGCTCACATGAGCCCTGGATGTGGGTTACCTCCATGTCACCCTTATCCCAAGCCCTGTGGCTGTCTGCCTTCCTACCAGGGACAAGAGACAGCGCCTTCTCTCCATATCCCTTAGGTATCACTGAGCAGTGGTTTCACCCCTAATGACCCAGAAGAGGTTTGTGTTGATGTGGGACCCTTGCTTTTGACCCCTGGAGGTTACTTTGGGGTCTCAGCAACCACTGGCACCCTGGCAGGTGAGGACCAAGAGGAGGTGAGAACGTGGGGTGGTGTTTGCAACACAGCTCCAGCAGACCTTTACAGGCCCTGGGTGAGACAATCACTTATTCACATGACCTGGACCAGTCACCAGCCTTCCAGTGGCCTTTGTCACTGGAAGGTGACAGCAGGTTGGCTACTTCAGGTCTCACAAGGGACAAAACATAAGGACTTTTCATCAACTGTCCCTGTGAGTCCTCCTTGCTAGACACTGGGGAAGGTGAAAGAGGCACAGTATGAGGGACATTTAGGAACATGGAGCCAAGAATGTGCTGTATCAAGACCCATGGGTGGGTGGGATCCTGGAAAGTAGGAACCTTGAGTATCAGGACTTTGGTCTGTAGGCTCTGGATGCTGGGGAGCATCTTTTTCTCCCCCAGGTACTGGGGATTGAACCCAGGGTGGTCCTTTATACTGAGCTACATCCCTGGTCCTTTTTAAAAACTTTTTCTTATTTTGAGTCTCACTAAATTGCCAGGTTATTCAGGTGGGGCTCAAACTTGGCACTTTCTTGCCTCAGGCAAGGTTTCTTTCTGTTTCTTTTTAATATTTGTTCGTTTGCTTTGAGACAGTCTCATGATGTAGTACAGGCTAGCCTCGAACTCGCAGTGATCCACCTGCCTCTGCCTCTGGAGTACTAGGTTTACACATGTGCATCACCACGCCCAGCTCTCAGAGAAAGTTTATGAGGAGGAGAGCAAGGTGGTTAGAGCCATGGTGGGGAGGTGGCCACTGGTGTTGGTGCTTCCTGGAGCAGCTGTGCCCTGGGGACCAGGGGTGTCCCTTGGTCTGCTGCCATGGCTCCAGCCCACTATGGCCTGTGATAGTTCAGTTTTCCCCCTTGCTGGGGACCACCTCTGGTTGAAGGTGTTTTCGTCCCTTAAAGTCACGCATCTTGACTGCCCCCACGCCCTCCTGGGACATGAGAAGGACTAAGGTCCAAGAGCTGCTCAAGTCACCCAGAGCCTAGGGACAAGGGCTGAGTGACTGGCGTGCTGGGTGCTCAGACATCACCTCCGCTTTTCCACCTGACTTCCAGATGATTACGATGTCCTGTCCTTCCTGACCTTCAGTCTGAGTGATCCCAGTCCAGAGGTGATGCCGGCTGAGCCCACCTGAGACAGCCTGGGGCCTCCTATCCCCAGACACCCAACAGATCCCCCATCATGGCACCCTTGAGCTAACCCTTCCCTTGTGCAGGGCAGCTCTGGGGTGCCAGGCTCTGCCCTCAGGCCTCCCAGGCTTGTAGGACTAGGTTGTGATAGGACAGCACAGAGTGACCAGCACCGCTGGTCAACAGCTACAGGAGCTTGTAGGGCACAGAGGAGAGGTCAGAACCAGCCTGGGCATCAGGAGGCTTCCTGGAGGAGATGGCCTTGAGGGAGGCTGGGGAGTGGTGGCTGGTAGGGGTAGCAATAGTGACAGAGACAGCTCCCATGGCTGGAAACCAGGTTGGTGACCAAGCATAGGGCTCTTCCCTGGAGGAGGAATGCTTGATCATGGAGGTGGGCCCCCGAGGGTGGACTCCCCTCTTCTGCATCACACATGGATTGGGAGGCCTGATCTTTCCTCTGCCTCTTACAGGCTCCCCCTCGGCCCTTCCTGGAGACAGAGCAGCTCCACCTGGCCAGGCAGCTGGAAGAGCTGCGGGAAAGGCTGGACCTAGGCATTGGGAAGAACATGTATCCACAGCCAAATGGCAGAGTCCAGGAAGGAGGTAGTGGCCAGGAGCAGGGGCATCATAGGACCCTGTCCTTAGAACCAGGAGTCCTTAAACCCCATGGGGAGATGGCCACTTGAAGCCCTATTTAGCAGAACCTTAGCCACGGTTTTCTGTCCTATCGGACCTTGCCACCTGGACATATTCCAGAGATCCTGAGGCAGAAGTTATACCTTCTGATGCCCCTTCTAAGAAGCACCCCCAAAATATCACCTGTTGCCCTGCTAGAGCCGCCACCCATCCTAGCTCTGTCCTGTTCTCCAGGGGAAAGACTCTTTGACCTGCAGGAGACTCTGAGCAGACACAGCCGCATCCTGCAGGCCCTCTGGAGTCTCTCGGAGCACCTGGCCCAGGTCAAGAAGCAATGGAAGCAGCAGCTGGGTTCTCTAGGCTGGGCCAGATCTGATGGATGGGTGAGTGGCCCATATGCATCCACAGCGCCACCTATGGGCCTCAAAGAGCAGCCAGAGCTGAGTGTGGTGTTGCACACCTGTAATCCTAGCACTTGGGAGGCTGAGGCAGGAAGATCACCATGAGTTCCAGGTTAGCCTAAGCTATATAGTTAGACTCTATCTCAAAAAAGAAAAGATAAAGAAAGAAAAAGGAAAAAGAGCAGCAAATGTCAGAGCCATGCACAGGTCTCCCCTAATGTGTGGCAGGCAAGGAGGGGAGGGGTGAAAGGCTGCCGATCACAGGGTGGGGCAGCATGGCCTGCGGGAGGGCATCTCTAGATAAGCAAATGCCCATCCAGCAGGGCAGGGAAGAGGCAATGCAATTTGGATCAGGACCACAGACAAATGACAGAAATAGACTACGCACCAATTTGCATGTGGCTGCACATGTGATTTGCATATGGCTTGCTTAATGCTCGGCTGCACAAATCCTCATTTCATCTCCACTGTCATCCTGGCTCCTCCCCTGAGAGCCACGCCCCGGGCATGCCCACCAGGGGGCCTGGGAGCTAACCCCGCCCGGGCAAGCCATTTGGCCAAGCGAAGGCCAGCAGCTCCTGCAGGCTTTGCTAGGCTCTGACAGCTGAAGTTATAATGCTTCTGTTCCTAGGTCAGAGCAGCTTAGGGAGGATCCCACGCCTCAGAACCAGTCCTGTTGATTCTACCTCTAGGCCCAGGACCCCTCCTGGCAGATCCCATCCACCCCAACAGAGGCAGCTACCTTTCCAGGCCACTTGACAGGGCAGGGACTCAAAGTATGGGTATTAACCAGTTCTGGCCCCCAGCTTAGATCACACACCATGGGAGGCAGGGACAGAGAGGATGGGATGAGAGGGATTAGAAATGGGAGCATTTTGAGAAATCCAGGAGTGGCACGGATGGGAAGGGCGCCCTCAGGGAAAGGGGCTTGAGATCAGGAGAAGATTGCAGACACCAGATGGGGAGAGAGTTGAGGGAAACACAGTGCATCTAAAATGAAGAGGCCAAAGCTAGCATGGTGTTGCACACCTATGATTCTATCTTTCAGGAGGCTGAGGTAGGAAGACTTTTGTGAGTTCTAGGCCAGCCTGAACTATACTCTGAGTTTAAGCCCAGCCCAGACTACACAGCAAGACCATGTCTCAGAAAACCAAAAATAAATAAATAAAATAAAACAAAGAGACTTCTGGTACTCTGTTAAAGCTCCTGGAAGAAGGAGGGCTGCATTATCCCCAAGGAAGGTATTCCTGAGAAGGTAGACCCTGGATCCTGGATAAGATGCTACCCCTTTCCCCCTATAGGACTCTGCCAAAGTCAGCACCTTGAATTATGGACAGCAAACTCTGCTCCAAAGCCTGCAAGAGATGAGGTAAGACAGAAGGAGTAGTAGGTGGGTGAGGGAAGAGAACACCCCCCTCCCACCAACGTGCCTCTGCCTGAAGAGGGTCCTTGGGTCTGGCAGTCCTTTCATGGCTTCTTGATCACCCAGCACAGAGCTTGGCAGAGACTTGGGCTAGGGGTTCAACTGGCTGAGTTGACCTGAATTTAACTGATAAGTTTAAAGTCTTAAAAGACCATCAAAAGTAACTCTTCCCCGAGCATGGTAGCACACATCTGTAATCCCAGCACTTGGAAGATGCTGGGATTACAGGAGAGTCACTATGAGTTTGAGGACAGCCTGGGCTACAGAGTGAGTTCAAGACTAGCCTGTACTGCATAGTGAGACCCAGTCTCAGAAAATAATTTATTTTTTGATACTACATACAAACACCAACTCCCTGTGCTAAATGGAGTCATTATGTACTACAAACATGTGCTAATAAAAATAGAAACAGAAATTTATAAAAGGAAAAGACCATCATGCCTCATGAGACATTCCCACCCCAGGCAGATAGTAAACCTGAGCTTCCTTTCAGCAACAGCTCTCAGAAGGAGCCAGTGTTTGATAAGAGATTTTGGAGGGACACAGCCAAGACTAGGCCAGCTGGAGGGGGCATTCCTGAGTTTCCTCTGTTCTCTACCAGTCTTTCAGCCTCCCTTGATGGAGCCTCAGGCCTAGGAGCTACCGGTGGAGTCCTGGGCCGAGAGATCACTGGGTGCATGGATGCCTATTCCTCATCACATCTAGAAGCCTAGGATGGCAAGGAGGAGGCTATGGAAAAGCCAAATAACTTGGGGCCTGGAGCAGGGAGAGAAAGGCAGAACCCAGGGAGACAGTGGTTGAGCCAAGCAGCTTTAAGTCGACGTTTGTACAGGCTAAAGCTGTCTCAGAGGCCAAAGAGAATGTCAGAGACAAATACCAACCCCCAAAGGATGGCGACTGTTCTCCATCCATGCCCTGCCCTAGGGATCATGGGGAATGCTCTGGGTGACACCGGAAGATGAATAAGTGACCTCCCTGTGTCTACCCTGCCAGGGATGTTGCTGCATGCATGGCCTTAGAAACCCAGGTTGTCTCTCTGCCTGTGGGCACCAAACATCACTTTTCGGAGCTGGACCAGATCCTGAGTCTCTTGCACAAGGATCTCCAGGGTACAGGGGTGAGAGAGGAGGAAGGGGTACATGAGGCCCCCCTCACTGAGGTCTGGACTCTGGTACCCTCTCCCAACACTTCTGCAGCCCCACGTGACCACTGTCTTTGCCTGCCTCCCAAGGCCCAAGCGGGCACGACTGTGTGTATTTGTGTGTGAGTATGCACAGGGGTGTTCAAGGACATGGGTCCTGCCTCTCCACCCTTTCTGCTCTCTGAGGAGTTGCACTGACTTGGCAGCAGCAGGACCTGGGGCCCCTTTGGTGTCCACCCTCTCATGACTGTAAGGAAATGGTTGGCTTTGCCTAAGATCACTTGGCGTTCAGCAGTGGAGCCCTAATGTCCTGTGCCACCATCCCTTCTTGGTCTTTCCCTTGCCCCCACCCTGTGCCTGTCTGATCCCTCCCTCTTCCTCTGCCCTTCATTTCTTGACCCATTGGCTCCTGATGAGTGCAGACTCCAGGTCTTCCCAGCTTTTCCCACAGATACATGGAGGAAGCAACACTATGTACCACCCCTCTCCAGACAACAGCCAAAATAACTGGGGTAGACACAGGAGGCCCAAGCATGGCACAGATTCAAGGGCCCCTCCCTCCTGGGTTGCAAGCTGAGGTAGGACCCCAGACTCTTTCCTTTCAGAAAGCAGCAGGCAAGGGCTCCCGGCTACCTGGATGGCGCCTAGGGACCTTTGCGTGCCTGCAGCCTGGCGTCTTCCTGCTCTTCCTCCTCATCCAAACTGCAGGCTTCTTCTACTATGTGCACTTCAGGTGGGTCCCTGTGAGCCAGGCGCCCCACATTGCCTATCCATGTGGCTCTGTGCTGTCACTGTTCAGGTGAATTGCAAGCAGCAGAATCCAGGCTTGGAGCCTATGCAGCCCCCCTGCCCATCTGCTCCTGCCTCACAGAGCTCCCCACAGTGTGGAGGTGGCCAGGAGCTGACAGCGACTCTTCCGTGGTCAGTGCTGATGGCCAAAGCTCAGGGACTGTGGGACCATAGGAGAAAGCACATGAAGATAGTGAATCAACCTGGACACAGGGAAAGGACTTTTGAGATGGGTCATTAAGGCGATTAGGAGTTTTCCAACCTGCCAAGATAGATAAAGGCCTCACTGGATAAGAAAAGGCACAGGAACATGAAGAAAAGCATGTTTTGGAAAAATAATAACAGTATTGTTAGAGATGAGCAGGATCAGTTTGTGACACTGGGAAAAAGATAACAGAAAAAGGTGGAGGGGCACTGAGCATGGTGACACACATCTTTTATCTCAGCACTCTAGAATCTGAGGCAGAAGTTCGAGCCCAGGGCTGGGAGATAGCAACTGCCTGGAAAGCACAAGGTCCCATGTTCAATCCCTGGCACTGTGCTGGTCCCAGATACTGGCACGGTCCCAGGACCAGGCATGGTGGTGCATACCTGTTATCCTAGCACTGGAGAAGCTGAGACAGGAGGATTACTATGAGTCCAAACTGCATAGTGAGATCCTATATCATGTTTTTTTAAAAAATATATTTGAAGGGCTGGGGATGTAGCTCAGTGCAAGTGGTCTGGGTCCAGTCCCTAGTACTGCCCCTCACAACATGTGGAGGAGGTGGGAGGTGACTCTTCTCAGTGGGTAGTGGGTGTTTGCTGAATGAATGTGTACCACCTACAGATGTAGATAGAAGAGCCTCATAAATGCTGGGAGAATTTCAAAATGAAATGAATTCCTGTGGGCTGACTGGTCCTAGAGGAAAAGTGGAAAGTGTTGAGCTTTAAGAAGCACAAAGTGGAAATGATCACAGGCTCCTGGGGATGCACAGGAGTGCAGTTCTGGACTAAGGCACCCAGTTGGACCTTATATGACAAGGGGAAATGTGAACTTTGAGTGGCAGGGAAAGGGAACCTTAAGGACCCTGAAGAAGGGGAGGCTCTGGGGCAGTGAGTAGAGGGAGGTTTCAAGGGGCCAGGTAAGCCCTGTAACCCCAGCACATGGAAGGCAGGGGCAGGGGCAAGGGAATCACTGCAAGTTTGAGGCCATCCTGGGCTAAAAGGTGAGTTCAAGTCCAACCTGAGCTACATAATGAGACTCTGTAGCAGAAAAAAAAAAAAAAAAAGCTGGGAAGGGAAAGACCCAAATAACTATCCTCTCTCCGTGGCAGCAGGCAGGACTTAAACAAGCGACTTCAGGAGTGCTGGTCCCTGGGGAGCCTCCCTCTGAGTCTCGAACCAGCCGTTCCCAGGGCGTTGGGAGCCTCAAGGAGACAGCCCTTCTCCAGCACCCAGGCCTGACCCACATCCACGCCGCTTCTCCGGGGGAAGCAAGTGGCATCTGGGCCATGGGCAGCTTGGGCTATGTCCTCTTCCACTGGGTGCCCAGCTATGCTGACCCCTGACATTCACAACCCCACCTTATTAAAGCAGCTTCTTGTCCCCATGCTTTGATGTGTTCATTTACTTTCCACCTCCTCTTGGTAGGGAGTGGCCAGGTGGGCAGCAAGCTGCAGGGAGGCCAAGGTCTTTCTTAACACAGAGAGAACATGCAACAGTCCTGAAGGAGAGGGAGTCAAGCTGCTTGTAGTTCCGGTGCCAAGGAGTGGTGGCCTTCCACGTTCCTCCCGACTCAGCCCCGCCAAAATCGCCAAACCACTCACTGCATCTAAGCAGCTCCAGGGACAGCAAGGCAGGGATGTGACAAAGGAACTCTAGAAGCCACTCCTGAGCCACAACTGGGATTCTTGCTCCCGCTCCCCAGCTTCCTCCCTCCACCCCTCCTCATTTATAGCCTCAAGCTCTTCGGGTAACTACTGGGGTCAGCATTTGGGGTGAGTGAGGACAGGAGTGAATTTCTGTCCTTCGCTGCTGGAAGGACAGGATGTACCTGGAATCCAGGATTGGAATTACCCAGGAGTGGAGGGATTGGAGGAGACGAAGGCAGGGTCCCGCGGGGAGCGACCCCACCACCGCAGGCCCTAATCCGCTGCCAAGGCTGCGGGGAGCTCGGCGTGGTGGAACGAGGCACGTGGGGTGTGTGGGCTGCACGTGGTCCCGCCATTCCAGCCCCGTGAGCACCCCCCCCGGCCTACGGGGGAGGGGCTGTGGGGCGGAGCCAGGGAATGGGGCGGAGCTCTTGGGAGCTGTCCGGGCACTCAGTTCTGAAGGCGCGGACGTGCAGTGCCCGTGCGGTTCCGGACGTTGTTGTCCCCGCCGGCAGAGACCATGGCGTTCATGGTGAAGACCATGGTGGGTGGCCAGCTGAAGAACCTCACCGGGAGCCTGGGGGGCGGCGAGGACAAGGGAGATGGGGACAAGTCGGCCGCCGAGGCGCAGGGCATGAGCCGAGAGGAGTACGAGGAGTATCAGAAGCAACTGGTGGAAGAGAAGTGAGTGGGATTCCTGGCCCCAATGATCCCCCATAAACACACACACAGAGACATTCGCAGCCGCCGGGCCACCCCTGGGCCAGCCTGCAGCCCAAGCCCCTTCCTCTGCCTGCTTGAACTTGCTAAGAGGCTGGGGGTGTCCTCCAGCTGCTCTCCACCAGCCCCTCTGTACGCCCAGGACCCCGTTCCAGCTTCCTGTGACCCGGAGGGAATGGGGAAGGAAGACCCGTATCTGGGGTAGGGAGGCAAGTGCACGTGCATTGTTGATGAAGCAGGTAATCCCTTAATCCGATCTGTTCTGAGCCTTCAGACTAGGGCTTTTCTGAGCCTCAGGCTCTAAGGAAAGAGCTGCTCAAAAAGGGCTCAGAGTTGTCCTGAGAGTTGGACACTCCTGCATAATGAGCCTACTGTGTTCCTGCAGGGCTGGGACAGAGCTCAGGACTGCACTCTGGGTCCACATCCTGGCATGCCTTTTTATTACCTGGGTTACTTTAGGCAAGTTACTTAACCTTCCTGTGCCTCCCTTCCTCTTCTGGAAACAGGGTGGTAATCATACTATGTGACTTAAATATTTATGAAGATTAAATGACTTCATGCATGTAAACCACTCAGCGCAGTGCCTGGGCACGTGGGAAATCATTAAACATTAGCTACGGTTATTTCACTTAATCATGGCAGTTTTGTGAACTGCAAATTCTCACCCCCATTTTACAGAACAGTAAGGTAAGTGGCTTACAAAGTGGTAATGGAGCCTGGGTCTGTTGTGAATAGTCTCCCCCATGGGACACAGTTGTCAGGGAGGGAAAGGCAGTCGGTAAAGTTCTACATAGAGCTGTGGTGATGGGGCACTGTGCTGGGGACAGGCAGCAGACTTACCTAGCATGCCGGGTTCAAGCATCCTAGCTTCATGCTGGCCAGCAAGTGGAGCCAATGCCACCTGCCACTGGACCCTGAGACCCCTCTCTCACAGCCCCCTCAGCCCTTGCGCTGACATCACCCCGTGCTCCCACAGGATGGAGCGGGACGCGCAGTTCATGCAGAGGAAGGCAGAGCGGGCCACACTGCGGAGTCACTTCCGAGACAAGTATCGACTGCCCAAGGTACACAGGGGCTGTGAGGCACAGCTGGAACCCTGAGATCCTCCAGCCAAGGGGTGTTGCCCCTCTCAGCCCATGAAACCCTTCGTGTGCTCAGTTAGATGCTTCCTTTTCTTGTTCTTTTGTCTACTCATTTGCTCATGTACTGCTGTGGTTAACCAGCTTCCTTCAGGCCAGGCCTTGGTGCTGAGAAAAAGCCGTTTTCTGAAGACTGGCAGGCTTGTGTTTCTGGTGTCAATCCAAGCCCCTTCTCCTTTCCAACCCCACCCCCAATGCTGGCTCAGACAGGGCCAGCCCACAGAGGCTCAGAAGAGGTGGAAAGCAGATTTTACCTGGGGCTTCTGAGGGTGAGGTGGAAGAGAGAAGGTAGGTGATGTGTGTGTGCCAGATGTGTGAATATCTTCACCTTCACAGTCTCACATAAACCTCCAGTAATACCACTGAGCAGCTGTCACCCCCTACAAGTGAGGAAACTGAGTCTCAGACACAAGAGACTTGAGGGGAAAAAAAAGAAGGGACTTGGCTAAGGTCATGCAATCAAGGAAGGATGAGTTTGAGCCTGTGCCCCAGGCATCTGGGGACCTGCAGAGATAAAAAGAACCCTCACTGGCCAGGCAGCCCAGGAACTCTCAAGAAGCTCCCACCCCCTAGGCAGTGCCTAAGGGAGACTATTGTCTATCAAGGAAATGGAAACACAAGCCACTCCAAAAATGTCACCCTCCTGTGCCCAGAATGGTGCTAGAGCTAGACTTCTGCAGGGCAAGGAAGTCAAGCGTTATCAATACTCCTGACCTTGATCTTCACTTGAACTGGAAGATCAAATACATGGACATCACATGCACTTGATAAACAAATGTTTACTGCTGCCGTGACTCTCCTCACAGGGCACTGCTCTTTTGAAAGCCTCTTGAAGGGACAAACTGGTCTGGAAAGCCTGACTTACTCTAAACTCAGCTAAGAATAAATGGAGTCCTTCCTCAAAAGCTGGCACTGGTATATCAGAGATGTGACACAGCCAAGCATGATGGTGTGCATTTGTAATCCTAGCATCTAGCGTTTTGGGAGCCTAAATCAGGGAGAATCATAACGTTCAGCTCAGCCTGGACAACTTGGCAACTTGGTGAAAATTTACCTTAGAATTAGCAACGTACATATACTTATTTCATTCTAATGTACTTGTTCCATTAAAAAGAGCTGAGGATGCAGCATAATGCAAAGGCCCTGGCCCTGGTTTCAAGCCCCAATTACACACATGCACATACAGGGGGCAGGGGCAGAAAGTCCCAGTTCCTCCCAAAGGGACCCAGAAATGCACTGGCTATCACTGATGTCAATGATGGACATTGACATCAGTGACATAGGTTTGAATCTAGCTCCTCCACTTCCTGGTTGTGTGATGTGGGCAATTTACTTATTTAAATGATCTGAGCTTTTGTTTCCTTATTTATAATGTAGGGACAACAGTACCAGTACCTACTTCCTAATGCATTTACATGAGAGAATATAAAACACCCAGCTTGACATCAGCCACGTGCAAGCATTGTTAAATGATACTCATCACTATTGCTGGCTTTATTGTAGTTAACAGTAGTCACTTAAGACCCACCTGGTGGTGACAGTGTGATTCCTAGGCAATTCTGTTTCCTCTTTACTCACCATGCAGAGTCAAAGTGTGAGGTTTCTATATCCCTGCATCAAACACTTGATGCCAGGGTGTGGGAATACAGCCTGGGTGCCAGGCTTCTTCCTTGCCCTCAGCCTACCCCTTTTCTTTTCAGAATGAGACAGACGAGAGCCAGATCCAAATGGCAGGTGGGGATGTGGAGCTGCCCCGGGAGCTGGCCAAGATGATTGAGGAGGACACAGAGGAGGAGGAGGAAAAGGCCTCAGTGCTTGGGCAGCTGGCCAGCCTCCCTGGCCTGGATATCGGCTCCCTCAAGGACAAGGCCCAGACTACACTGGGAGACCTCAAGCAATCTGCTGAGAAGTGCTACATCATGTGACCACGTCCCCAGGGGTGGCCACTGGGACAGCCAGAGGGCTGGATTTTATGAGTGCCGAAAGGGACCTATGCCCCACTGAGGCTCTGTTCCCTAACTCAACTTGGCCTCTGACCCTTGTTACCCATGTCCAAGCTACCTCTGGTCTCTCCCTCTCCACAGGAGTGAGTTCCCATTCCCCACCCTATCCCATGAAACGATGCCTGGAAATCAGTCTGGGAGACCCCCAAGTCTGTAGGGAAGAGCTGGTCCTTTCTGGGGGTGCCCCCACTTCCTGAACATGGGTGCACTTACAGAAGGACATGAAACCCCTGCACACACAGACATCTCCCATGTATCCAGCCCTTTCAGGTACCAGAGGGGATCCTGGGCAGCACCCTCAGCAGACAGGTGGCTGCATTCCAGTCTCTGCCTCTGTTGTCCTTGAAAGCTGCTCTTTCTGATCTCATCTTGTCATCTGTAAAATGGGAAGAGACCAGATAATTTCTAAGATTCTGGCTTGGCATCCCAGCCACATGGAGCAGAGCCCCTGGCCCTCCTTGGGCATGGTAACAACTGTACCATGGCTGTAGCAGCTGCCACCCAGGCTCTGAAGCTGAGCAGTGCTGAGAAGGGCAGAGTGCCAAGGGTGGGGCTGGCACTGAGCAGCAGCCCAAGCAGATCCAGGTCTCTCTGGGCCCAAGGCCCAGCCAATTTCTGTTCTGTTCCTGCTGAATTCTCTCTTTGGATTCCATAGCTGGAATCCTCTTCCAACTCAGTGAAAAATAAAAATTCCAGGTGACATGGCCATCTTCTCGCTGTTTCCTGATCTGAAGTTTAGGAGCTCACTGTCCCCTTGGAGGGGTGACCTCTTCCTTCTCACCAACAGCTTCTTTGGAGGGAAGGGACATCAGCACCAGGGACATCAGTGCCAGCCCCTATAGGAAGTTCAGGCTCTCTCCTTGCAGGGCTCTAAGTAAAGGAGCAGCAGGTCCAGCTTGAGACTGGGTGAACTAAGGAGGGCTCAGAGGTTGGGGCAGATGTGGCAGCCAGCTGAATGGAGTTGTATGTGGCAAGATAGGGGATGGGGGTTACCACTGTCTCTGGCCCTTGTGTCTGTACCCATCTACAAGATGCAATGGGAAGCCGGGCGTGGTGGCACATGCCTGTAATCCCAGCACTTGGGAGGCTGAGGCAGGAGGATTGTTGTGAGTTCGAGACCAGCCTGAGCTACAAAGTGAGCTTAAAAGCCAGCCTGAACTGCATAGCGAGACCCTGTCTCAAAAAGACAAAAAAAAAAAAAAAAAGAAAAAAAAGATGCAATGGGAGCGACAGATGGAACCAGAAGAAGACAAAGCAACTACACCTCAGCCCAGCACTGATGTGTTGCTTCTTCCTGGTCCTTTCCCTCTCTGAGCCCACCCAGAATCACAATGATACATGTTTGACAGCATGACTATATGTTTCTTTCCTTAAGATCATGAAGGGGATGGGATCTGTGGGCTCCTGCTTGTTGGGCAGGCATTTTGCTTTGTAGGAGGGAAGGGACATGAGCACCAGGGGACATCGGTGCCAGCCCCAATAGAAAGCTATACCTCTGATCCCAAAAGGTGACCATCTGTACTGTCCTTGGCACATGACAGACCATATCAATAAGTAGTAACACTTTTTTTTTTCAGAACCAGGGATTAAACATAGGCCCTTGCGCTTGCCAGGCAAGTACTTATTCTACTGAGCTATCTCCCTGGCCCCCAGTAATACATTCTTAAAAACAAAGTGAGGGGGAGAAGGTGTATAGAGACTATTTGATGCTGTGTCTAGCTGTGGTTGGCTGACACCTGGCTTGGGGTGGCCTGAGGTGGCCTGGGGTAAAGCAGGAAGTTGGTTGTATCACTAATCCTGGTGCCCTCAGAGGATTTTTGTCCCTATGCAGTGAAGCATGAGTTGAGGCATTTTTTAAAATTGCAAAAATGAAGAGCTCAAGTGTCATGCAGTGCCCTTGAAGAGCTAGGCCAGTACAGTGGCACGCAGTGGGGGAGGGGCTGAGTCCCCAGGGCAGGAGTCTCAGGGGGTGGAGGGTGATCACTGCAGGCTACCTAGTGCCCTCAGCCTGGGGACTGGACAGTCTGAGGCTGAGCAGAGCCTCTGGGAGCCACCAGGATAGGCAGGTGGGAGCAGGCTGGGTTCAAGGGCATGGTGGCACAAGCCTCCTTATGAATGAGAACATGGAACATCAAAATTGCACAGGGGTCAGAGGAGCAGAAAAATCAGCAAGCGGGAGCTGGAGACCCCGGGCTGTCACCACCCCCAGTCCACCCCCACCTTGCTATCCTGAGTTCCTGGGGAGGGCCCTGCACCAGGGACAGCCCCCTCCTGACCTTCCCACGCTGGAGGAGGCCCAGCCACGCGTCGCAGCAGAGCTGGCGTCAGTGCTGCACCCTCTGGGGCCCTCTGCCTAATGGGATCCGACAGCCCCTGCCTGCTCCGTGCTGCCGGGTCCAGAGCAGGGCAGAGCGGCAGGCAGCGTGTGTCTGGGGGGGCACTCACTGAGCCCTGTCAGAGCAGGGTTGTCAGGCGCCTAGAGTCAGGAACAGGGGTTGGGTCTCCACAATAGTTCCTCTGAAGACTGGGAGCCCCAAGAGGCCCTGAGCTGACTACAGTGACCCTGGAATAGGGACAGAGAAGCTCTGGGGTAGAAGCCAGCCCTGGGCAGAGGTGGCTGAGGGGTCTCCACCTCTAGTGGCTTCACCCTGGTCTTCCCTGGGTCCTCTTCTTTTTCTGCTGGTCCTGCTGCATTTCTGTGTCCCTCTCATTCCTAATCTATGCCCTCCCGTACCTGCCCTGCTTCAGAGCCTCTGCCTCTGGATGTGTCTGCCCTGCACTCCCTGTCCTGTGTCTTTTATTTTTGAGACAGGGTCTTGCTCTGAAGTTCAGGCTGGCCTTGTGCTCAGTTTTGTAATCCCCAGGTTGGTCTCTAAGTCCCAGTGATCCTCCTGCCTCAACTTCTTCGTGCTGGGATTGCAGGTGTGCACCCCGCCCCCCCACACACACAGTTCCTATACTCTTATTTTACATGATCACATGCTCCCTGAATGGCCTACACAACTGGCGTGTCATAGAGGCCATAAAGAAACCCACTTGCCACCCAAACTTCTCTTTCCACGGTGCCTAGAACCTACCACAAAGGCCCCATAATAAAGGGCCTGGTGATCTGGGCCTTTCCCTCCCATGCTCCAATTCTCTCCCCCTTTTCTTTTCCTTCTTTCCCTTGCTAGTGGTCTGAGAACACAGGAAATACTTCCCTTGCTCTTCCATTCCCAGAGAATGAGGGGAATCAAGATGGCTGCCTCCCCATATGGTCTCCACGTGTACCCTTGGGGCTCCAGCTCTACTCCAAAGGACTTCAGGGAGATCTGTGGCACCTGGAGCCCTATCCTGGTACCCCTACCTGGAGCCTCCAGTCCCTCTCCTGCTTCCCCCATCCAGACAGCTCAGGCCAGCAGGCCAGTTCTCAGCAGCAGCAGCAGCAGCAGCAGCAGCAGCAGCAGCAGCAGCAGCAGGAGGATGTTCCGAGGCCAGCTGGTCCTTGGGGTGGGGGGAGTAGGGAGGGCAGCCAAGGCTGGGGTGTACAGATCTCCCTTTGCCAGATGGTCCCTCTGCAGACACCAGAGGCCCCAGGCTGGCGCTGAGGACCTCTGGGGGGGGGGGGTTCCCTCACTGTGATGAGCTGCTTACAGTTCCTGCTGACCCAGCTGATGCTCAGCATAGGGGAAGGGGTTTGTTTTCTGTCCCCTGAACCCTGCCATCTTGCCTCTAACCTGGGATCCTCTCATCTTCATTGTTTCTAGTCTTCATGAGGCCTGGGAAGCAGGGCGATCAGGGTCCTGGCTACTCCAGCCTGCCCTGGAGAGTGCCGTGCCTGCAGGAGCACAGCCATGAGTTCTGCAGGCGTCTATGAGCATGCACAAGGGCTTCCTGCGCTTTTGTGTGGTGGGACGTCAAGACTGTAGGTGTTAGTGTGGGGAAAATAGCCATTGCTGTTCCCTCTCCTTTCAGCCCTACCCTCACCTTCAGGGAGGGCTGAGGTGGCAAGTTGGCCTCTGGGGACAGGGGCTCTTCCAGATGACCTCACAGGAACCCAAATTATCCTCCATTGTGTTCCCAGTGAACCATAGGACAGGCATGCAGGCAGGCACAGCAACACCTGGGTTCTTCAGAGGCTCACCCCTCTCCCTAGGCTGAGTCCAGATCCAGGCGCTCCAATGGTGTGGCCCAGTGCTGGTTCTGAGCTTGGGGGACTGAGTGAAAGTGAAGGGCGGGACAGAGGTGGGATCTGTATACTGCTGTGGGAGATAGGTCCTGCTCTGAGATCTTCAAAGTTTTAAATATGACAAGTGGAAATAACTTCTTTGTTTACGTACTGAACCCAGGGCCTTTACACTGAGCTACATCCCCAGTCATTTATTTATTAGACAGGGTCTTATTAAATTGCACAAGCTCAAATCTGTGATCTTTCTGCCACAGCCTCCCAGAGCACTGGGATTACCAGTTTGGGCCATGATGTGCAGTTATATTGAGTCCTCATCTGGCCCATTTGCAGAGAAGTCTCTCTCCCCAGATTTAGAAAATGACATCTTATTGCACTCTTATGTAAGTCCCGCCCATGTACATCACCTCATTCCCAATTCCCATGGAGCACCTACCCTCATCCTCATTGCCCCCTAGCAGTGAAGTGGTGCCCTCAGAGGGTGCAGGCCAGCAGCCACTACACACACACACGGGGGGGGGGGGAGAGGAGAGACCTCAATGATGTGCCTAAGCAGCAGCTCCTGCTGACTGGGGTGCTGGGGTGTCCACTCCCTTAACCCTCAGGGATACTCCCAACAAGAGCTGGTCACCTAAGGGCACAGATCCTGGTGGAAAGATCCCTGCCCTTTCTCCACTCCAGCCCACTATGGGCCCATGTTGAGTGGTGGAAGGTCTGCAGATTCCGGCAGGGAATGGATGGGCACTTAGGGGACAGCTCCTGTCACTCAGCCCAGGTGCTGAGGGCAAGGGCCATGCTGGGTTCCCATTCTGAGCTTCCACTGCCTCCATCTCCCTGGGTGGTGTGCAGAACAGCCGCAGTCAGCTTGACTCTCCCAGGCTGAGGGTGGGAGGACATGCACCTACTGATCCCCCTGGCAATGTCCCAGGCCTCCTTAGGTTCCCCAGCTTTCCTGATTCCTCTCACCCCTGCCTGTGATCAGAGCTACCTCTCCAGTTTTCCCAGAGGCAAGAAGAGTCAGTCATATAGGTACAGAAAATAATTTAATAGAGAAACAATGAATTGCATTCTTTACACCCAACCTCTGGCAGGAGGACACAAGACTTCTCTATCTAAGGTGGTGTTTGAGAGGAGAGAGGTTTGGAGTTACCAACACCCTCTCCACCTTTTACCAAGAACCCATTGATATGCACATTTTTTTCCAGGGTAAATTTACCATCCTCAAAAGAGCTGCATGAGCTACAGAGGTATCAGTGGGTCCAGCAGAGATGGAGATCCAAGCCCAGAAAGAAAAAGGGTAGCCCATAGTCACATGGGTGTGTGTGGGGGGGGACACAGACACACACAGCAATGTCAGGCCTGGGACCAGGTAGCCTGGTCTGCACTGGGTCCCCTGCAGTCTCAGGGAGGGTTAGGCAGTCCCCACACCTCCTAGCTCTGGGCTGGTTGTGGGGGATTCCAGAGAGGTTTAAGGACTGAGGGCTGTGCCCCTGAGGTACCCCACAAAGGACCTGATGTTGGGCTGGGAGAGCGATCTTACAGGACTGAGGCAAGAGGGATGTGAGCCCCAACAGTGCACGCCATATGATGGGGGGTCCCTGAGTGCCCCACTCAGGTGAAGGGGACGCACTGGAATAACAACATCCAGAAAGGGTGGCCCAGGAGTGGCCCGCCTGCTGGCAGAGGCCAGGGCTCTTTAGCCCTGCCCTCCTCTCCTCTCAGAGCAAAAATGACAAGCACAGGGCTCAGGAGTCACTAAATGCAAGGGTCCCCCAGGGGACCGTCTTCTCCCAGAGACTGGCCAGGGACTCCAGCAGACAGCACAGGTCACAGGATATGGCTGGAGATGTCCATCCAGGAAGCTCCAGGGTGCGCAGGGCCACTGAGTTCCTGGTGTGCCCTGGGTAAATATGCCCTGCACTCCATGTTGCCCAAGCTCTGTCCAGCTGTCCTCAATCACTGAAGGGTGCAGGCTGAGGAGGGGTACAAAGGGAAGGTCACATTCTTCATTTTTTTTGTTTTTGAGGCAGGGTCTTGCTATGTAGTCCAGGCTGGACTTGAACTCATTATGTACCCCAGGCTCATGGCAATTCCTCCTGCCTCAGCCTAGCAAGAGCTGTGATTACAGATGTGTTCTTGCTCAGTTTAAGCTCAGGTCTGCAGCAGGGAAGGTAGAGGCCAGGCCCAGCCCCACCACCCTCCCTCCAGTGAGGTATCAGGCCCCTGGCAGGACTCACAGCTCCGGACGGACTCGGACAGCCCCTCTTTCTCCAGGTTCTCTGCTTCCCAGCGAGACTCCCTCATCTGTGGGACATTGACGCAATACAAGCAGTGAAGCAGCCAGAGGCAAACACAGGAGCCTCAACACATAGAGGGGACAGGAGACAGGCAGCCATAGATAAAAAGGCAAGGACCCACACACCCTCATCCTGACCTGACCCATGCCCACCTTGAGCTGCTCTTTGAGGTACTCAGCCCGAGCCATGAGGTTTTGAATCTGCCAAAGGACAATGCACCCGTGTGGGTGAGCAGTGCTTCCCACCCTAGTTCCTCTACACTCAAAGGCACCCCAGGACCTCTGCCCCACCTCCCTGCTGACTTGCTGCTTCTCCCCAGGAGGCTTCCTGCCCAAACGCCCAGACATGCCACCCAAAGGCAGGAATCTCTCTAGGGAGCCTGTTGTGGCCCTGTGGGCAGGAGCAGGCAGAAGGAGGAAAGCCCAGCCTCCCAGCTCTGCTGGCACCTCTGTGTGAAGCAGATCCCGCCGCCGGCCTGGGGGTTCAGCTGTAAAGAGAGGGCAGGCAGTGAGGACAGGGCAGCCTAGCACAGGGAGGGGGTATGGCCAGGGGCTTCACCTGCCAGCAGCAGCAGCAGCTCCCCAAGGCAGTGCTGGTACAGGTCCAGAGCATCCTGCTCCCCGCCACCACTGGCCTCCTCCTCCTGGAATGCAGGGACATGGGTCACTTGAGCTAACATCTGGAGTCCTCCCTGTCTTATCCAGAGCTCTCTGAGGGGCACAAACCTTGGCCATGGCAGCTGCAGCCACTTCCAGGGCAGCAAGGAGCCGTGGTTTGTCACGGGCCATTTCTGGAGTAAGGGCAAAAGTTAGGGTGAAGGGATAGCCCATTTCCACATCACAGGGAGGCCACCCCATCCTGCCTGCTTTGGGAAGAGGGAGAGGTTTGTGAGGGTCAGCCAGGACCAAGGCCCACCTCTCAGCAGGTCCCGGGCAGAGGTCCCCTGACGTAGCAGGGCCTGATTGGAGGATGCCACGATGGCCTTGAGCTCTTCAGCACGGGACACATACTGCCCCACCTGCAGGAGGGCAGGTGTGAGGGCTGACTTCTGCCAAGTGCCTGTTTCCAAGCTCTCCTCTAGGCCCTCAGCAACTGCCCCAAGCTATAGCCAGGACAGGGGCCAGAAAAAGGTGATTTAACCCTCCCTAGCCTATGCTATGGAAGGGGTAGCCCCAGCCCTGAGAGAGCTGGGGTACCCAGTCCCTCCCCCTTTTGCCATCCATTTCAGCTTGGAAGTCTCACCAACCTTTGCCTTAATTGCCTCCTTCCGTTGGGCATCCACTTCATCTGCAGAAGGTGAGGTTAATATAAGGAGTCTGAGGGACACCCTGCCCCACACAAGTTGTCCAGAACCCCCCAGACACCAAGTTCCAGGGGTGCCCTCAGCCTCTTGTCTTGAATAGGGCATTTCCTCTTGAATCTATGGCTACAGCTACACTGTGTCCCACACCTCCACTATCCCCGTCCCCAGCCTGCCTGTACTGAGGTACAAAGCCTAGCTCAGTACTCACAGTGCAGGGCAGGCACAAAGAAATCCAGTGCCTTGCAGTACAGTGACAAGGCGGCTGTGGCATCCCCCTCCTGGTCCTTCTGCACAGCCTGCACCACCAGGGCCGTCTGCACGACAGGCACACAGGAGTCATGACAGGGTAGAGAGACTGGATCCTCATCCACTTGCCGCCCCTCTCCATTGTCATCAGCCTACTAACCGCTCGTTCCAGACTCTCCCTGCTGGGCATGTGTTCCAGATCCACCCATGGATGGACAAAGAAGTCCTGGAAGGAGATGCGACGGGTGGGGTCCCGCTCCAGGAGCCGATGAAGCAGGTCCCGACAGTCTCGGGACAGTGGGGGTCGAGAGGGTAGCTGCAATAAAGGAGAAGGCAGGGTTGGATGTCAGCACCCTAGAGGCATGTCTAAGACTCAGTTGGAACAGGGTGTGTCAGGATAATGCAGCATGGAGAGCCAAGGTCCGCCCAATGCTACATCATCCCTTCCCCAGTAAGAATGGGGTCTAAAATCTTAGGACCTGACCCCTCCATCCCTGAAGGGTCACTGATGTTCCTCCCATGGGCCAAAGCTCCCCCACCTCGATCACCCGGTTGCTCCGGATCTTCTCTTCTAACTCCAAGAATGACCTGGAGGCAAAGGGTGGCTGGCCAAAGAGGGCCTCTGTAGAAGAAGGCAGAGTGGAGGCTGGAGGGTTGAGCCTAGCCCAGCCTGCTCTGGGAGAGAAGCCTGACTCCCCTCAGGGAGGGCCGTGGCCCTTGGGGTGGGGAGCAAGGGACAGAGGTCTTACCATACAGGATGACCCCCACAGACCAGAGGTCCACACGGGCGTCGTACTGCCGCTGGCATACCATCTCAGGGGCCATGTAGAGTGGGGAACCTCGGAGCACATGCTTCTCATCCCATGGGGACATGTGCTGTGCAAAGCCAAAGTCTGCAGACAGGAGACGAGGGGTAAAGAGGCAGATGGTGGGGCTCACATCCCAGAGGCCTGGGCTCCTGACACAAAGCCTCATTCTAGGCTCCCCACCAGGATAAAAACTAGGGCCTGGGCACATCACCAGCTTGTAATGCACTCATCCTGTGTCCTTTGGGGTGGAAATACCACCAACCTGCCTGCCTCTGGGATACCTTCTTCCATGCCAGCTGCAGGAGTTAAGTGCCCAGTCTCTCAGTGTCCTATAGCTTGTCTTGCAGCATATTCTCTATCCTCTAGCTCAAGTCTCAACTGGGTATCACCCTCCCGATACTCTCCTAGGATGCCCCAGACTGAGTCACAGTCCCAGCCCCAGCCCTGGTGACAGACTGTTTGGGCCTAGACTGGTTCCTGCTGCTAGTCACTCTATGGCACTATTTCAGATGACTGTAGGGCAGAGGTCCATACAGCACCAAGGTTGTATACACCTTGAGTCCCAACACTGACCCCTACCAAGCCCCAGCTCTACTTATTACACCACTGGGCTTGAGTAGGGTGGCCTAGGAAGGTCCTGCTGATTGGCAATGAGATCAGCCCTGATCACCTGGTCTTTTCCTGTTTGGTGACTCAATAGCGCTCCTTGAGAACCCAGGCTGCTGCAGGAACCCTCACACAGAAACCTCTCCTTACCCACCCTAAAACCTTTCCCCTGCTGTTCTGGACTCAGACCTGCCAATTTCAGGTGGGGCTTCTCCAAGGAACTCAGCAGAATGTTCTGCGGCTTCAGATCCAGGTGAGAAATGTTCCGCTCATGCAGAAACTGCAGAGCACTAGCTGGGTAGTGGGACCCAAGGAGATATAAGTCAGAGGAGCCCCTCTCTGTTCATCCCACCCTATTAGGCTTCCGCCAGCCCCTCTGACCATGCACAGTCCCACTCTCTGCCTGGCTGCTCCACTGAATGCTTTACGTACAGGCACCAGGCTCCTGTCACTTCTAAGAGTCTGCCACCCCCTAAGAGCCTTCCTCCCCTTTGCACCCTTAATTGTCCCTTCCTCCCAGAAGCCTCCTGTGATGCCCTCACCGCTAAGGATCTTGTGCTTTTCCTTGCCAAAGCACTTGAGTTCCACCTACTGGGCCACGGAATGTTCTACGGGATCCTTATGTTATGTTCCACTGTGGAAGCCTGATCACCCTATGAGGTGTTTCTCTCATTTCTCTCACAGCATCCTGAAGCCAGGTATGGGGATGAAGGGCAGAAAAGGCCAAGGCTCAAATCCTGGGGCTAGGGTGGGCTGGGGGAAGAGCAGCAAACATGGGACGGGGGTCATGCTGGGGTCAGAGGTTTTTACCCAACTGCTGCATGAAGACCCGAGCCACCTTCTCAGGCAGAATCCTACGAGTGTGGATGAAGCGAGACAGGTCACCCCCTGCACAGAACTCCATGATGAGGTAGATATTGTCACTGTCCCACTGTGGTTAGGGGGAGAGGAGCATCCTGAAGACAGTGTCCCTTCTCTAGTCCCCTAGGGGAGCCCTGCCCCAGGCTGGCACCTGGAAATCTTTCAGCTGCACGATGTGGGGGTGCCGGATGCCCTTGAGGATCTCGATCTCAGTCAGGAGGTTTTCCACCGACGCCTTGTTCAGACTTTTCTTGGCCACACACTTTATGGCTACCACCTCGCGGGAGTCCTTCTATGGGGACAGGAGATCCGGGGATTCCTTCCTGGAAGTGCCTGGGTCGGGCCTGGCGGGAAGGGCACTAGGTCTGTCTGCTCCCTCCCCTCCTTTCCCCACCTTGCCTCCCAGGTTCCATCTCGTCAGGCACCTGATTCTGAGACCCTGGTTTCTCCGGCCTCTTCCACCTGCCCTGCATCCCAGGTGCCCCCTAGGCTGGCTACCAGGTCTCTGGCACTACCCACCACCTCCTAACTGATCCCTGCAGCGCCCTCCCAGGCTCCTCCCAAACCAACAGGCGATTTCCGTTTTCCAGTTTTCAGCTGCCACTGCCACCGAGTCCTCGATCCTCCGCGGTGCTCCAACACATACCCACCTTGGCGTAGGCCTTGTACACTGTGGCGTACGTGCCGCTGCCCAAGCGCTCAGTCAGGACAAAGCCGTCCAGCCGCGGGGGCCCCCAGGCAGGCCCCGCCATGCCAGCACACAGCAGGTGCTTCCCGGTTCCGGTGTGGGGCGGATAGCAAGCGAGGCTCTGGAGGCCCGACCGGAAGCGCTGGGAGACTCCGCCCTCACCCACCCCACCTCCTCCTCCCTCTCCATCACCCGGTGAAGCTGGTTTTGGGGGTGCCAAGGCCTGAGGAAAAGGGCAGCTGATGAGGTTAACCAGGAATCCTGTCCTGGCTGGGTCACCCACATGCTGGGCAGGGCAAGGCAATCTAAGGAACAGGCGTGCTACAGAGTTGGGGGAGGGGGGTTTCCAGGAGAGCCCCAGGTGCTGATTCTCAACACCCAGAGCTCTGAATGTAAAGTTGGTGAAAGAAAATGCCTCTGGGAGGTCCTCTGCCTCCCCCTGCTGTCACCAGCTGGAAGGGGTTCATACTCAGGTTGATGGAACGGACCAACCAGGGGACACCTTGAGTATCCTCAGTGCCCATCTGGTGGCTCACACCATCCTCCCCCACTTGCCAGACATCAGGACTACATCTGAAAATGTCACTTTTATTTAAGCACAAAAATGGAGTCATAACATATACATTTGTACATGAAGGGAAAAATATACTAGACGAATTTACAAACCCCATGACTGTCATTGTCATTCAGTGGCACCAGGCCTGAGTGGGCTGTGGAAGACCAGCCTCGCACCCACACCCAAAGTTTGGGAGCATAGACTCCCAGGCATCCTTCCCTGGGCGGGTGGAGGGTGCTCCTCCTGCACCCCAAGTATCCTAAACTGGATATTGCTGAAGCAGCAAGGGGGAAAGGGCAGGAATGGGGCTAAGGCAAATGGTAGCAGTCCCTCAGAAAAAAAAAAAAAAAAAATCAAACAAATGGGCCAAGCAAACCACACCAGGACAGCCAGACCCTCCTCCTACCCACCCGACAGGCCAAATGGATTAGTGTTCCCTATCCTTCCCCAACCCTAACCCCAGCCACTGGACATTTAGAAAGGCTCATCAAGGTCCCCAGAGAGCCCCAGGTACACATTGGGAGGCTATGCAGGGCTTCAAGGTATATGAGAAAAACAAGTCTGGAGTGGCCACACTAGTGAAGCTTGGAGACCACCCTACAGTGATTCAGGGATCAGAGATGCCCACTCTTCCAATCCAACTGCAGCTCACCAAAGGGAAGCCCTTGGGAAGCTTAGTCCGGACTGGCAGGAACTATGGAGGCCACAGAATTGGTAGGCCCTGGACATGGATAGACAGCAAACTCCAGCTGTGCTAGGCCCAGGATGGCCCATGTTGTGTGTGGCGGGGAGGCACAAGTGCGTATGTGTGTGGGGAAGACAGCTTCGGGCCCACTGTTTCCAGAGACAAAAGTATCTTACCAAACCACCAGACAAGGAAAGACTGCTTTGTTATTTTTTCTTTTCTTGTGTTTAAAAATAGTCCCTGTCCCTCCCTCTCCCTTCCCTCTGTGGAAGGGACAGTTGGTTGCTGAGCAAGGAGGACGAGCCACAACAGGACCCCCCGCCAAATGGGTGCTGGGCATCCACACTGCATAAGGCACTGAGAAAGTGCAGCTCAAGGCAGGCGCAGAAGAGGCTGGCCAAAGGCCAGAGCTGGGCTAATTTCCTTGGAAGGCTCCCTGGGCAGCAGAGGAGGCAGCGCTTCGGAAGGTCCTGCTGCTGAAGATGCCCTGGGAAAACTCCTCCTGGGCTTGCTGGAAGCTGGCTCCTGTCCGGCGGTAAAAAGAATGCACCTGGGGAAAAAGATGGATGAAGAATGTTGGAACCCAGCCACCCAGGTTACACCTCCAGGAGGCTACCAGGAGCTGACCCTACATGCCACCCATGTGCCTTGAACAAAAGCACAGGGCCTCCAGAGCGGAAAACCCAGACAGAAGCAAGGCCCAGCCTCACTTACCCGCTGCAGGAGGAACAGTGAGAGCCCAGCACAGAGGGAGAAGAAGCCAGCTACCACCATCATGATGATCGACACAGCCAAGGACTCGTGATGGAATGTAGACAGGGCTGCGATCCAACCACTGCAAAGGAGGAGGTGGCCAGAGGGCACTAGGTGGGACTGGACCCCAGAGTGAGGGTCCTTCTCCCAAGGGCTGCTATGTCCCAGCTGCCACCTGGGCATTGTCCTACAGCACAGGTCCCCAGTATTGCTGTCTGTCAAAAGGAACAACAGCCTTATGCTTCCTGGCATGGAGACAGACAGATAAATTAAGCAAGTGAGAGTCCAGGAACCAACCCATGTACTTAGCATCAATTTTTTCTTGACAAAGCTGCTAAAACCATAGGAGAAAAAAGTATAACAAATGGTACTGGTACAACAGATCCTTACTGCCTCTCTCTATATGAAATTTAACTCCAAACTGGGCAAAGACAATTGAGACTGAGCATGGTGGTATGTGCCTGTAATCCCAGCTCTAGGGAGGATGGAAATAGGTGGATCACTACGAGTCCAATCTAGTAGTGAGACCCTGAACACCCTGTAGACCCTTCTTAACATACAAAAAAAAAAAAAAAAAAAAAAAAAAAAAAAAAAAAAAAAAAAAAAAAAAAAAAAAAAAACCCAACAAATTGGCCAAAGATCTAAATAGAGGGTCATGGGAGGCTGAAGCAGAAGGATCACCACAAGTTGAAACCAGCCTAAGCTATACAGAGTGAGACCCTGCTGTAAAAGAAATAAGCCATAACACACATGGAAAAAAGACATGCCTCCTCATGACATTAAATTTGGCAGTGGTTTCTTAGAAGAGTCACTAAAAGTATAAGAAACAAAAGAAGACAAATAAGCTGGACTTGATCAGTATTAGAAACCCTAAACTAACTGAACTCTGAGCTGAGCTCAATGGTAGAGCTTACGCTCAGCATGTGTGGGGCCTTGCGCTCAATCAGCACCAGAAAATTAAACAATAAAAATTTCTGTGCATAAAAAAGTCTGTATTAAGAGTGAAGTTGAGTCTGCTGGTGAACATCTGTGATCTTAGCACTCTGGCAGGCCGAGGCAGGAGGATCTCAAATTTGAGACTAGCTTGGGTAACCTCACGACTTAGGAAGACCCTGTCTCAAAATAAAAAAACAGGGCTGGGGAGATAGCTCAGTAGAATAAGCGCTTGCCTGGCAAGCCCAAGGGCCTGAGTTCAATCCCTAGTTCTGCAAAAATAAATAAACAAACAAACAAAGGCTAGGTATAGTCATGCATACCTGTAATCCCAGCACTGGGGAGGCTAAGGCAGAAGGAGTTCAAGTCAAGACTGGGCTATATAGTGAGTTCAAGAACAGCCTGAACTGCATAGCAAGACCTTGTCTCAAAAAAAGGGCAATTATAAATAAATGAATGGATGGATGGATGGATAGAGATGGATAGGGAAATGGGTCAATGTAAAGATCTTGGATTTAATTCCCAGTAGTGTAAAAGAAGAAAAAGGAAAATAGTGGTGGAGGGGGCATTTTATGACATAATGATTAGAATCTACTACCTAAAATATATAAACAACTCATACAAAAAGAGGCAAAAGAACTCATATAGTTCAATAGCAAAAAGACAACCCAATAAATTAGCAAAGGACAGTGTTGCTATGTAGCTCAGGCTGGCCTTGAACTCACAGCCTTGTGCTGAGGTAATAGGTGTGCGCCCTGTACCTAGCTTGGAATAGACATTGCTTCAAAGATAACATAAACGGCCAACAAGCACATACAGAGGGCTCAACATCATCAGTCATTCAGAGGATGCACATAGAAATTGCAATGAAACACTGTGTATCTTTAGGGTGATAATCTTTCAAAAGCAGCAGCAAGGATGTGAGGAAACTCATCTGCTGCTCCACGGGAGTGCAAATGTTCAGCCGCTCAGAAGCAGCATGAGGCTGCTCCGGAGTCCCATTCAGAATTCCCACAGAGTACACCAATGCTATCCTAGGAGGGTACCAAAGGAAGTGAAAACAGGTGCACAGAAAGCCAAGGGTGGGGCAGTAGCTCAATGGCAGAGTGCATGGCACCCTGCTGTGACCCCCCCCCACCAGACGCCCTTGCACACACACACCCATGATGAGGATCTTTCAAAAGAAACTTGGGCTTAAGGGCTGACCAGTTGTCTCAGTGGACTAAAGTGCCTGCTTAGGCAGAGTGCAACAGCCGGGATTCAATCCCCAGCATACCTTGCCAGCCCAAGTCCTGGGGTACGCTGAGATAGTTATTGAGACTGGGTGTGGTGGCGCATGCCTGTAATTCCCAGCATTTGGGAGGCTGAAAACAGGAGAATCACTATGAGTCCAATTTACATAGTGAGACCCTGAACACCCTGTAGACCTTGTATCAAACACATTAAAAAAAAGAAAGAAAGAAAGTTGGACATAAACACCATAGCAAAATTGCTCAGGACAGCAGAGGAGAAAAGGTCAGCAGGGCATGGTGGCGCACACTTGTAATCCTAGCATTTGGGAGACCTAGGCAGGAGGAACACCTGGTGTTGTAAGGCCAGCCTGAACTACACAGTGAAATCCTGTCTCACCTCCAACACCCCGCAAAAAAAAAAAAGGAAAAAGAAAAAGATAAATACCCAACCATAAATGAATGAATCTTGAAAACTGCTGCAGGAAGGGAGTCAATGAAGGTTACTGTAGGATACTGTAGGATTCCACTTATGTGAAACATCCGTAACTGACAGCTCTCTAGAAGCTGACTGCAGCTTAGTGGCTGCCAGATGCTCAGGAAAGGGCGATACAGGATGACTGTGTAGGGGACAGAGCTTCCTTCTGGGGCAATAAATGTTCCCGATCTAGATAGTGTGATGACTTTAAAGCACTATGATTGTACTAAATGCCATGGAATTGGATGGTTTTAAATAGTTTCAGAGGTAAATGGTAAATTCCATGTATGTTTATTTTACAATAAATAACAGAAAAGATGTTATGATTCATGATAAGAACACGTCCACAGAGGGGTGCAGAAAAGGAGCAGGATGCTGGATATCACGGCATTCACCTATAATCCCAGCACTTAAGAGGCTGAGGCAGGGTCACTGTGCATTGAAGGATAGCCTGAGCTACACAGCAAGACCCTGCCTGACTCAAACAACAACAAAAAACTCCCCCTCTTACTAAAAAAGACAAAATAACAAGGAATAGGTACAGGAGGCTGAGCCTCAGAGCTGACCTGGGAGGACCCACCCAGGGAAATGAGGGCCAGAGCCTGCTTGAGTCCAAACCTTCTGACTCGCAGCTGGGTGCAAACAGTAGGCATTCATCACAGCCTCCCTACCAAAGCCTCTAGGGGGGCTGAGAGAGGAAACAGCTATGGAGCTGAGGGGGCTGGACCAGAACAGCCCGGAGGTAGCAGGAGGTGGGAGGGCAGCATGCATGGCTCCGGAGCCTGGGATCCGCCCTCTCCTTCCCCTCTGACTTGCCAGCTCCTCCTGAGGGAGAGGATCAAAGTAGTGTCACCCCTCCAGGTGCAGGCTGTGGACCAGTGCCTAGCCTGAGATTTTAGTAAGGCTCCCTGGACACTGGGTGGAAAGGAAAACATCAGCCAGCAGCTTTTCTTTCAGACACCAATTCTGGGCTGAATTAGGAAACTCGAGCCAGCAGTGTGCTCCAGAAGACAGCAAGAATCCCTTCCTGGGGAGGCTGAGCCAAGCCTCCTGCCCTTTCAGGGCCTCCAAGAATGCTGAGGCCTAACCTAAATCCGAACCTGAACCTGAACACAAACCCAAATCCAAAGTAGCCACAGTCTCTAGAAGAGGCCAGAGTCAGAGCAGGTTGAAGCCCTAAAGATGAGCCAAGCTCACCCTCATACCCTGGTGATGGAGGCCAATGGACAACAGGAAATGGCTACCTATGAAGAACTGGAAAGGACCTGGACATGGTGGCTGAAGACTGCAGTCCCAGCTACTTGGGAGGGTGAGGCAGAAGGATGAGTTGAGCCCATAAATTTGAGACCAGCCTGGATAACACACTGATATCTTATCTCACTGTGGAAAGGGACCCAAGGGAAATTCAAGTGGACCCCTACCCCTTCCCAGGCACAAGTGCAGCACAGAAGGCTGAAGCCTCCATCCAAAACAAATAATTTCCTCCTTTGCAAGGCTGAGGGTCTTACCTCGTCCCCAGGTTAGGCAAGCCAATCAGTTGGATGAAGTAGACCCCTATTTGACAGAAAAATACAAAGAAGAACACGAAGAAGCTGAAAGAGTTGTCCGACCTGTGGAGAGAGGGAGAAATAAGCGATGAGAGGGCCTGGTCACGTTGCACATTGTTTCTTCCTGTGTGTAGCCTTTCTCCTTCCTATGAGCCAGGTGACAGGGAAGACATAGGTATATAGGGCAACAGGGCCAGCCACACCTTTCATAATAAGGACAAGACACAGAACACCAACACAGGAACACCTAGCACCATAATCAAAAGTTGCCCTTATTGCTCAATTTTAGGGGTATGGGCCTGACCTCTTTCTCAAGGAGCTGAGAAAACCGCTCCCCTAAAGCCAGACAAGGAGGTACATGTCTATAGTCCCAGCATTTAGGAGGCAGATGAGAGGATCAGTAAGTTTAAGGCCAGCCTGGGCTACACTGTGTTCAATGCAAGCCTGAACTACCTAATAAGATCTTTCTTCAAAAAAAGAGAAGAGGGGCAGGGAGATGGCACAGTAGAATAAGTGCTTCCCTGGTAAGCACAAGGGCCTGAGTTCAATCCCTGGTTCTGCCAAAAAAAAAAAAAAGAGAGAGAGAGAACAAAAATTATTCCTTAGGACAGGGATATAGCTCAGCGGCACAGTACCTCTGTGGCAAGAGCAAGGTCCTGACTTCAACTATTGGTACAAAAAAGGTTTTCAAGAATAATACATGTTGTTCCCCCTACCCCCATAGTACTGGGGTTTGAACCTGGGACCTTGTGCTTGCCAGGCAAGCACTTGCCACTGAGCTATCTCCCCAGCCCTGATTTTTTTTTTTTAAAGGCAGGGTCTCTATGTAGCTCCACCCAGACTCAGACTGCACTGATCCTCCTGCCTCAGCCTCCTGAGTACTGTAATTACAGACATGTGCTACCAACCATCACCAAAGGACCTTATAGGGACCCTAACACTCCCTCTCCTGATATGGTTGCACTTGATAGCAAATGAAAAACCTTTAGCCAAGGCATAAACAGCTAACAAAACTGCAGAAGCTGAGCATAGGGGCACATGCCTCAAATCCCAGGACTCTAGGAGGCTAAGGCGCATGGGCCGGGGGTGGGGGCACACCCCAACTTGGGTAATGCAGCACCTTATGGTGATCCATTCTCAAAATTTAAATTATTTTTCAAAAAGAAATGGGGGCTAGAGATGTAGCTCAAGTGAAGGCTCTGGACTCAATCTATAGTACTACAGAAAAAAATAAAAAAAATAAGGACTGTAGGCCCAGGTGGAAGCCTAGATATTTGAAGAGTGGGGACACGAGGTAAAAATTTGTAAGGGCTGAGCACTTCCATTTCTGTTCAGCAGAGTAAGGGCTCAGGTGCTACAGAGACATATAAGAGGGTCCAGCCAGGTTCCACCCCCTCTCCCCAGGACCCTTGGGACTTTAGCACCACCAATAGCAAGGGAAAGCTTAATTCTAAAACCAGGAGTCTGGGAGGTATGCAGCCAGGCTCTGGCATTCAGCTGGTACCCAGGGTCTTGGGGTGAGGGGAGGCCCCGCCCGACCCTCTGCAGGGCACACTCAGAGCCTCTGCAGGGAGCCTGACCCTCCCCAGCCCTGCTCACCGGAAGGCCTTGTAAATGGGTCGATACCAGCAGAGGAAGGCACAGGGCGTGAAGATCACAAACCACAGGATTGAGAGCCCAAAGTCTACTCCCTTGGAGGTGTCGCCCGTGAACCTGGCCAGGCACGCAAGCACGTTCAGAAACAGAGTCACTGAGTGCACTAGGAGCAGGAGAAGAGGAGACAGAGCTGCATGAATCGAGATGGCCCTGGGCTCCACCATGAGACAGACTACTCAGGAGCAGGATGAGGCCTACTCCCAAATCTTTACTGTTCTGATCCTCAGAACCAGGAATCAAATTATGTGCCCAAAGGGTGATAGGACAGCCCAGTCTCAAGAGGGTGGAACAGTGAGATGCAGGCCCAGGGACTATCCTCGAGGAATGAACAGCTGTCTTCCTCTGGCCCAATAACAGGGATGGTATCTTCCTCACCCCCAGAGCCCAGGCACCTGTGGACAGGGAGCCTCCCCTAAGGCAGGTGCTCAGTGTAAAGAGCTCTACAGAGAATTGGGGGACGAACCCTGGAAGCTCAAGACACAGAATGGATGCAGCCTGTGGAAGTCTCACCACAGGGAGGGACACCCCAAGCAAAATGGAGCCCTGCAATTCTCCACAGCACCCCTGAACTCTGGGGGGGGGGGGCAGGAGCAGGACTCACACATCCAGAGATAGTATAGCATCTTGCAGATGCGCTGGTAGTCAGCAGGGATCTCGGTGGAGAAATCCTGATAGAAGCAGGGCTTGACTGGACACCACGTGGGCAGGGGTGGCCAGTTGTTCTCTCTCACTGTGTGGAAAGAGGGAAGAGGCAATGGGGTGAGAGGCTAGCCTCAGCAACAGCATCAAAGCCAGGCATGGTGGTACAAGTGGGACTGGGGGGGGTCTCTGTGGGACATAGAGTGGTGCATAAAAGGTGAACGGACCCCAAGAGACACCCACAGGCTCTGTCCAAGATGATACAGCCCAGATGCTCTAGAAAATACAGAGCCCAACAGCCTAAGAGACTATTTTTATAAGCAACCAGCTGCTAAGCAGGACAACCTGGGTCAACATCTTGAGTAAAGAATTATGGGCACTGTAACCCCATGCTTTCAAAGAATCAAAGATTTCAGCACTGTGAAGACAGCAGAAACGGGGCCTGGCGAGATAGCTCAGTGGAATAAGTGCTTCACTGGCAAGCGCAAGGGTCTGAGTTTAATCCCTGGTTCTGGGAAAAAAAAAAAAAAAAAAAAAAGATAGCAGAAATGATCTCCTATTATACATTTATCAACCCATACTGCAGATCTCCCCAGGCCCAGCCCCTTTTAAAAGAACCAGAGCTCTGCCAAGCTCTACAGCTGGAGTAGGAGCAAGCGGCTCAGGGACAGTGAGGAGGCCCTCTGTGCCTATGAGGGACATGCTCTTGGGTACAGAGGGGGAAGGGCCTTGTAGCTGCCCTTACCGTGCAAGCTGGCTGCCGTGCTCTGCAGCTCCCGCTCTTTGCGTTCTAGCTCCGCAGCTTTCCTGTCCAGCTCTTCCTGCTGCCGGAGCAGACCTGCTTGTGCTGCAGCTGCCACAGCCTGGACAGATAAGTGGGGACAGCCAGACACAGCAGAAGGACAGTATCAGTCAGTCTCATAGGCAGCCAGGAGGAAAAGCCAGCAGGGAGGCTACACAGAGAGTGTCAGGCACCAGGGGACACTCCAGCGGGACTGAGGGGCCCCGGGTCCTCTGCTCTTTAGGCAACACCAGGGCCATCCTCCACCCCCTGCTTAAGCTGAGACAGGAGAATCAGCCCCAGGTTGAATTAGTGACCTTTGCAGTTACAGCCAAGGGGAAAGACTCACAGAAGACTAAGCCATTGTCAGAAACACTGAGCTGATCCCCTGGGAAGTCAGTGGGAAGTGGGGACAGTGTGTGAAGTGGGCCCGGCAGGGACAGGAGCAGGTGCAGAGGGCACAGCTTCAGGATCTGTATTTCAGGGTCCACTGCCCTTTCTCTGCTCCCAGGATGCCTGAATTATACCTGGCCACCTCCAGGGACCATTCAAGATTCATGCAGAATCCAAGCTTTCTCTCCCTAACAGGCAAGGCAGGGCATCCGAATGAGGCAGCCTGGGGACTCTTAGGTAACCCCAAGCAGAATTGGGCCCATGACCCTGCTCCTGATGACACTGTCACTTGGGCCAAGTTCTCCCTGAAGACTGAAACCACAGTCTTCTGTGACCAAGTAGCACCTAGTCCCCTCGAAGAGTGACAAACCAGGCACATGTGTGATATGCACTCACCCCCAAAAAAGCTCTCCAAAGAGCTAAGGCTGCCTTGGGAAGTGAACTACTGTCATCAGTGGCAGAAGCAAGAAGTGACTGCTCAGTACCATGCAGAGGGGCTTGGCCTCCAGTGGAGCAGCCCAGCCCCAGCTGCCCACAGTCACCCTGCCTGGAAGACTTGCCTTTCCTCCACGGTTCAAGGACCATGCTGCTGAGCACCTCTGGGTGCCTGGCCCCTCCCTCCTCTACACTGGGCCTACCTGGGGGAGCGTTCGCAAGCAGCTGTCTCTGAGAACACTATCTCCTCCTAGCAGCATCTGCCTCTCTGCGAGTGTAGTCGCTGCCAGGAGCCGGGCCGGCAGGAACTTGCTGGCCTGCCTAAGCAGGAGCTGCAACACACAACTCCGATGGGGACTTGTGTGGGGCCAGAGACAAGAATTTTTATTTCAGGAAAGGATGAAAGAAAACTGGAAGGCAAGCAGGAATACACAAGGCCAAAGAGAGATTGGGGCAAGGGTAGAGTGTTCGTTCAGCAAGTGCAAGGGCCTGGGTTCAATCCCTAGCACTGCAAAAACAAAATAAAAGCAGAGACAGACATAGACAGATTCTAGATTCCAAATAAAATAAGCCACCCTGGAGGAGCACAACCGGGCAGACACTCCCTGAAGACACAAGGGACTCTATCCTCATGAGTTGAGCTGTTTTCCAGTGGTAGCAGTAGGGTAAGAACAGGGATAAAGCCATTTATAGGTTAGCACAACTGTCCAACTGCAGGTGTCCAGCTCCAAAGAACAAGAGGGTACGGAAGGGAGGTGAGGAGCCCTTGGCCCACTGCAGCTCAGAGCTTGGCTGGGCTCAGTGACTCCCCAGGGATCTGGGCACCAATACCTGGGGGCTTGGCTGTGGGGGCTCCACTGAGGGCTGAAGAACGGCTGGCTGTGATGGCCCAGTCAGCTGAGTGGCAGGCACTGTTGTAGCTGCATTTGTCTGCATAGAACAAATCATCACAGGAGGGTGTGAGGGGCCCTTCCCTGGGACCCGTACTGGCCTCCTGTGTGGCTTCGCAATATGAGCCCCTTCCAGACATGACCCCTCACCTAGTCTACCTGCTGGCCCCGTGGGGTCCCCAGCATTCTAGCACAGCCCTGCTCTCTTCAGGGAGGGGACTAGGTCCAGAATGCCTGGGGACAATTCCAGAGAGCTTCGGTGACGTCACTTCTGCCTCCCCCTAGTTAGCATCCCTCTAAGGACTGCTGGGCACCACCCAGAGGACCCAGGTTAGGGGTGCACAAGGCTCACCGACCTCCGAGAAGGGGTTAAACTCGGCCAGGCCACTCTGCGAGGGGTTGGTCAGCTGAGTCACAGAAGGGTCCTGTGGAGGTGGAAAAGAAGCACGAAATGGATGGCAGGCAGCTGTAACCTGGCACCCATGCGTGGCCAATCAGAAGCCTGGAAGCTGGCACCAGTGCTTCTGCTAGCACCCCACAGTTAGGAGGCTCACAGATTCATCCCAAGGGAGCAGGGGTTTGGGGGAAGTAGGGCGAATAGGGTGGCAGAGGTAGAAACTACTTGTCACCTTATAACCTCTGTATCAGTTTATTTATTATGCTATAGAAAGCATTTTTTTTTCTCTTTAAAGTTTAAGGACTTGGAACAAAGCATGCTACTGGCTGCCAGTGGGATGTATTAAACCAGGCACACTTGCTAAAGCAGAGATGAAAGGCTCATGCGAAAACCTGGAGAAATTCTTTATTTTGGGGTTTTTTAAGAATTCTTTTTTAAAAAATGTCCTCAGCCTTATCCTCAGTTTGCTTGCTCAACTTTCTTTTCTTCTTCCTTCTTTTCCCCCCGCTTTCTTCCTGTCCCCCACCCCCTTTGGCTCTTTCTGGATGCACTGGGGCTTGAAACCAGATTCTTTGCAGTAGACTCAATCCCCAGCCTCATTTTTTATTTTGAGATAGTATCTCAATAACTTATCTAGGCTGGGCTTGAACTTAACAACTTGCCTGCCTCAGCCTCCCAGATTTCCAGGATTATAGGTATGCACCATACACATGTCCAGCTCTTGTTCCAAGTTTTCAGTCCTCTCTTTCCATGGCCCAAGGCTCCTATAATCTCTTCTGCAGTACACCCTCAGCCTCCCTCTTCCCCTATATCCTCCCCTTTCCTACCACAGGGGTAGGGCTCAAATCCTGCTCCACAGAGGTGTCCAGGTTCTGGCAGGAATAACCACGAAGGGAGCCAGGCTACCACCAGTCTCTCACTCACTCCCAGACCCTCACTGCTCAACAGGTAGAGCACACACCTGTAATCCCAGAATGCTAAGAGGCTGAGGCTAGGGCTGGGGGAATGGTTCAGTGGAGTAAGCGCTTCCCTGGCAAGCACAAGGGCCTGAGTTCAATCCCCGGTTCTGCCAAAAAAAAAAAAAAGTTTGGACACCACTGTGACAGTCTACTGATGGTGGTCTTCAAGGTTTTGGGGCCAGGGAGATGGCTCAGAAGAATAAGCACTTGTCTGGCAAGCACAAGGGCCTGAGTTCAATCTCCAGTTCTGCCAAAAAAAATAAAATAAAATAAGAGGGTGAGGCAAGAGGTTCCCAAGTTCCAACCCAGCCCAGGGCAGGCAACTTAAATTCATAGACACAATGTCAGTTGCTGAGGCAGGAGCATGAGATGTCCACTGTCACTGGTTTTGCACTGTATTCGAAGCTTACATGCTTCAGTACTAAGCCATGAGGCAAGAGAAAGAAAGCAAAGGAAAGCAAGATGTCACTGGGTGTGGTGGCACATGCCTGTAATCCCAGCACTTAGGAGGCTGAGGCAGGAGGATTGTTGTGAGTTCGAGACCAGCCTGAGCTACAAAAGTGAGCTTAAAGCCAGCTTGAACTGCATAGTGAGACCCTGTCTCAAAAAGACAAAAAAAAAAAAAAAAAAAAAAAAAAAAAAAAAAAAAAAAAAAAAAAAAAGAAAGGAAGATGTCAAACTACCTCCTCCTTTTTTTTTTTGGTGAAATTGGGGATTAAACTCAGGCCCTCTACTGAGCCATCTCCCTGGCCCTCAAACTAGACTCCAAAAAAGTCCACCAGAGACTCCTGAACTAATGGCCAAGTTCAGCAAAGTAGCAGGATACAAAATCCACACAAAAATCACCAGAGTTCCTGGACAATGAACCCCCTCCAAAAAAAATCTGGAAAACGATAGCATTTACAATTGCTCCAAGAAAATTAAATAAGGTACAGTAACTCCCTGACTTACAAACAGTCATGGTGAGAACTTACACAGATATATATTCACTTTGTCAGATTATAAAGAATCTGACTAACAAACATTCTGCAATGCAACTCGTTTGTAAATTGGGGACTTACTATGCCTAAGAGTTAACCTAACCAAGGAAGTGAAAGACCTCTATGATGGAAACTATAGTACCTGGAAAAGATGAGCTTGAAGAGGACATCAGAAAATGGAAAGGTAGGACTGGGGAGA
The DNA here is from genome assembly GCA_004027165.1 of Ctenomys sociabilis. NCBI lineage: Eukaryota > Metazoa > Chordata > Mammalia > Rodentia > Ctenomyidae > Ctenomys > Ctenomys sociabilis. The sequence continues at coordinate 56,525 of PVKA01004912.1, forward strand.
TGGCTCAGTGGAATAAGTGCTTCCCTGGCAAGCGCAACGGCCTGAGTTCAATCCCTGGTTCCGCAAAAAAAAAAAGAAAAGCTGGGTATGGTGGCGCATTCCTGTAATCCCAGCACTTGGGAGGCTGAAGCAGGAGGATTGTTGTGAGTTCGAGACCAGCCTGAGCTACAAAGTGAGCTTAAGGCCAGCCTGAACTGCACAGTGAACCCTATCTCAAAAAGAACAACAACAAAAAAAAAAACAAAAAAAAAAGGACAGGCATGCCTTATGGCTGAATTAGCAGAAGAAATGCTGTCAAAATACCCATACTACCAATTTATAGAGTGCAATTTCAATTAAAATACCAGCAGCATTATCTATAGAACTAGAAGAAGGGAGGGTCTTGACCACACAGCTGACCTTCAAGGATCAGGACAAGGTTCATCCTCTGCAGCACCCTAACCCCTGTGCTACAGACACCTGATTATGTCCTCTCTGGTGGGTGCCACTCTTTCCTAGTGGTTCCTGCAATAGGAATAATGGACAAGGGGGCACTCAGGAGACCTCGTGAAGCTGGAGGATTGGTCCTAAGTTAGTTCGTTGCTGACCGACAGCAGTTTCCACAAGCAATCAACTGGCCTCCTGCAGGGACGACTTTACCATTCATGCCTTCTACACTGTATTTATCTTCAGTCACCTCACCTGGCCTTCATAGAGATTATCTGTACCAAACCTACTGAGAAGCCTGCAGGCCAGCAGCAGGCCAGTACAGAATGCTGCAGCATAATTTGTTAGGCCTACTTTCACACTGTATTTTGGTAGTTCATGTGCACGTGCTGCACAGACTATCATATCCCCTTTAATACAGGCATAGGCAGCCTGACAAATGATATCTCTGTTAGTTACAGGAACTATTATCCTGTATTTAGGTGTGTCATACTTATTTTTGTCCTGGATCACCAAGGGTTTCTGAGCATAGTAATCAGTCGTGCCCTCTAATTTTCTTCTAAACTTCACTTGGTATCTCTTTAACAACTTTAACAAACCCCATCCTGTGTAACAGAAATGGGCATATATGGCTGCATGAAGACCTCCCTGGGTGTATAGCATGCCGAAGCAGGGAAAAGTCACCAGGCCCAGGCCCTGTAGGACCTAGGACCAGGTTCCTGTAGGATCAGAATGATGAAAGCAAGCACACTTCAGGGCCCTGTGAACTGTGCAGCAGGACCAGCTGCCTCTTCTCCTCAGCTGGCAGGAAATGCTCTCAGGCTCATGGCCTTGCCTGCCTTCCTCTCTCTCTGGGAACCCCGCCTTCCTCAGAGCCCTCTGGGATCTCCCCTCCCCCATCAGGCCCTGTGGTCACCAGCACATTGGTGGGGTGTGTCTGCTTGTTTCAGCTTCCACAGTGTGTCCTGACTCATGGTGACTGCTGAATGAAAAGAACTAAATTAGCCAGACATGGTGACACACACCTGTCATCCCAGTACTTGGGAAGCTGAGGAATGAAGATTGTGGAAGCTTTGAGGCCAGCCTAAGCTACATACCAAGGCTCTGTCTTAGAAACAAAATAAAAAATAGAAGTGAATTGAGAACCCCTTTCCTTATTGTAAGTTCTGTAAAGGGCATGTGGCAGACTACAGGACCAAGGGGTTTAAGTTTACTTCTTAGTAGGTGAAACCTAATCCTTGTCATTCTTGTAGTAGATAGCTCCATAACCCACTTATGAGCCAGGCAGTGCCAGGCAGTGCCACAGAGTTTGGTTCTGCCCACTTCCTGCCTGTGATCTGATGGTCCTCACTAGGACTTCAGGGTGGCTCTTGTTTGAGAGACCCTGTCTGTGTGTGTTTGTCAGGGACATCCCCCAGAACGAGTCCATGAAGTCTCTGGCCAGTGCCCTGGAGTCAGGTCCATTCCTAGTATGCCATGATGGTCAGTCCCTTCCTGTTTGCCAGGCATTGGACCAGGCCTGGGCCCTGCTTCTTCTGACTTGCTTCTTCTGTCACCATCTTGTGTTCCTGGAGACAGACAGAATGGCTCAGCTGCATCCTTGAGATCTTCAGGAAGGCTTCATGGGAGCTACCCTCCTCTAACGAGTCCCTCCTTGAGTCAGAGGCCACACAGGCTGTGGTGTAGGACAGGATGAGTCCAGTGCAGATATATGGGAGAGAAGTGAAGTCACTGGACACAGTGACTTCCACAGGGCAAAGTCTTGTGCCCCTTGAGCCAGGCTGGGAAGGACAGTGGGACCTTAGGTTCTGACAGCTTGGCCCAGTGACCAAGTTTGGGTGCCAGGTTTCACAGTCATGTTGTTCTGGCACATGAGAGGCTAACAAGTATCATCTCCCCTTGTCCCTGGGCTTCCTGCCAAGCTTTGCCCCTCATAGCTGCCAGGAGAGCCCAGTCTTCTCAGATGAGATGTCCTAGCATTTTGTAGAGTAGCTGGGCTCCTCTTCTCAGGTTGGGTGCCTCTTAGCCCTTCCTTGGCCACTGGACTACAGTCCTTTACCATGGGCCAGTGCTTCCCAGAGAATGGTGAGACCCTCTAGCCTGCAGTGTTTGTCCCCAGGGGACAGAGGATGGTCTAGACCTGCTGCCCTGGCTACAGAGCTCCCCAGCCTAAGTGGAGACAAGACATGTTTGGAATGAGGATGGTAGGGCCAAGCAAGGGACAAATCTTTGGGACTTTACCAATGAAAAGGAGGGGTGTCCATGTACACAGGACATCACTCCCTCACCTTCACCTCAACCTCAGAATCCCCATCCTGGATGCCGTGAGGGAGATAGCATCTCACCAGCAGCCTGCAGGTGTGTACCATGGCCAGGTATCAGGGTGCCAGTGCCTGAAACTTCCACTAAGAGTTGTTCCTGGGCTCCATGTCCCTCAGTGACTCAGACTCAGTCACCGGTTCCCTGGCATGTGGGTCTGGTTTCAGAGACTGCAACTCACTTTCTCCACCTAGCAAGGTGACACTAAGTCTGAGATGGGACAAATACTGAGCTCCAGGTCTTAAACTGGTGCCTTCACCTGCTTTTTGGATGCAGGCCTTACCAGAATTCTAAATGGCTATAAAGTTTTTGGAGCCCTGAAGGGTGCTAGAGATAGACACTTGTCCATCCCTCACTGTAGCAAACAAGACTATGGTTATGATTCTGAATTCAAGGCAGAAGTTCAAAGTTCAGAGGCAGGAGGACTGTTGTGAGTTCGAGACCAGCCTGAGCTATAAAGTGAGCTTAAGGCCAGCCTGAACTGCATAGTGAGACCCTGTCTCAAAAAGACAAAAAAAAAAAAAAAAAAAAGAAGTTCAAAGTTCAGGGAGTTCAATGGAAAAATATACTGGAAGCACATTATGGGTCAGAATGTTGCAGATTACCTGCATTACCTAATGGATGAAGATGCTTACAAGAAATGGTTCCTTCAGTATATAAAGAACAGTGTAACTCCAGACATGCTGTTGTATGAGAGAATCTCTTTTTTTAAAGATTTATTTATTTGGTACAGGGTTTCACTATGCAGCTAGGACTCATAGTGATTCTCCTGTCTCAGCCTCATCAGCACTGGGATCACAGGCATGCACCACAATGCCTGGTTGTGGTGGTCATGCCAGGGGTTCTGGGGCTGGCCCAGCGTGCAGTACCAGGGATCAAATCCAAGTCTTTGTGCTTGACAAGTAGGCGCTTAGACCACCAAACTATTTTCCTGGCCTGAAAGAATCTTGATTATAAAAGAAGGCTTAAGAGAGAAGTTAAAAAGAAGAGATGTGTGCTTGCCTGACAAGTGCAGGGTCCTGAGTTCAATCCCTGTACCACCGAAGAAAAAAAAAAAAAAAAAAAAGAAGAGATGTAATCATCCTGAAATGCCCCCCCGCCCCAGAAGAAAGATCAGGTAACTCAAAAGAAGGCAAGCTTGGGGCAGCCAGATAGTTCAACAGACTAAAAGCCTGCTTAGGCAGGTGCAGGGACCAGGGATTTAATCCCCAGCACCACATGCCATGCCAGCTCCACCCCTGGGGCATGCTGAGACAGCTATTGAGACTGGGTATGGTGGCATGTGCCTGTAATCCCAGCACTTGGGAGGCTAAAAATAGGAGGATCACTATAAGTCTGAGCTATGTAGTAAGACTCTATAGACCCTGTTCTAAACATAAAAAAAAGGAGGAGGAGGAGAAAGAAGAGGAGAGGAAGAGGAGGAAGAGGCAAGATTCTTCAGCACTCAGGAGTAGACTTCTGAGTTAAACCAAAATTTCTACAAAGGATTTTTAGATAAAGACCAATAAACTGGGGCTTGCCACTTAACTCAGTTGTTTAAGCACCTGCCTGGGCAAACCCAGTCAGGCTTGTGAGACTGTGGTTCGATCCCCAACTCCACATGCCACATCACACCTGCCTTAAGGCAGGCTGAGCCAGCAAAAAAATATAAATAAATCAAACACACACTCTCTCTCTCACTCTCTCTCTCTCTCTCTCCCGAAGTTCCTGCTTGGGAAGTAGATTCCATGCTCCATGTAAGCATATTTAGCTGAGTGTGGCAGTGCCTGCCTGTAATCCCACAACTCAGGAGACTAATGCAGAAGGGGCACCAGAAGTTCAAGGCCATCCTGGTCTACATGGTGAGTTCAAGCACAATCTAGGATAGGGTTTTATGTTTTTTGTCTAGATGGCCTCCCAAAACCTCATGTGCTCCAAGGGCTTTATTTTTATTTTTTTAATTTAGTACAGGGTCTACAGGGTCTCTCTACATAGATCAGACTCACAGTGATTGTTCAGCCTCCCAAGCACTGGGATTCAAGGCTCGCGCCACAACTAGCTGTCTCGGCGTGCCCTGGGGGCAGGGCTGGCAAGGCACACTGGGGATCCAACCTTAGCCACTGCATCTGCATAGGCAGGTGCTATAATCTGAGCTATTTGGGCAGCCTTGATAGGGCTTTTTAGAGGTGGCTGAATATAGTTTGTCACTGATTCATGGTCAATGCTGGGACTCAGGGTGTGGGTACCACACCTGCCACAAGGTGAGTAGCTTGCATACAATATAAGGGACAAAAAGAGTCTTATCTTTGCCCCTTGTTTCTGCTGTCTTCTGCCACCATGAATGGTTACCCCTCACCACCCCATACCACTCTGTCTTAGAGCCAGCTGGTTATATACTGAAATTCTACAAACTGTGAGCTAAATAAATGCCCCCTCACTTTGATTAGATGGTATTTTGTCTCAACAATAAGAGAAAAATAACTAAGACACAGGGTCAAACCAAAAGCATATTAAACTAAAAAGCTCAGGTCCTTCTCTCCAGGAGAGACTCACCAGCACTCCAGAACCTCAAGTGTGCTTTGCACATGAGGCTGAGTATCATCAAGCGAGAATGGCTATCTTACAGAGACTCACAACAATCCTCCTGCCTCAGCCTCCCGAGTGCTGGGATTACAGGCATGTGCCACCATGCCCGGCTCTTACAGAGACTCATAACAAGCCTAAAATCACCTTGGAACTCTCTGACCCCAAACTTAAGAATCACCTCTTTTTTGGACACAGGGTCTCACTATGTAGCTCAGGCTGACCTAGAACTCTTGTTTTTGTTTTTGCTTTGGTCTTTTTGAGACAGGGTCTCGCTATGCAGTTCAGGCCGACCTTAAGCTCACACTTTGTAGCTCAGGCTGGTCTCAAACAACAATCCTCCTGCCCCAGCCTCCTGAGTGCTGGGATTACAGGCATGCGCCACCACACCTGGCTAGCCTAACACTCTTGATGGTTCTCCTGCCACAGGCTCTAGTGCTTCAATTACAGGGATGTATGACCATGGCTGGTCAAGAATCATGTTAAGGAACCATGGCAAAACATGTAAAAAGCTGAACCAATAAAGATATCCACTGTGCCAGGACTTTGCATAGAAGAAAAAAAAAAAAAAATCAGAAGAATCCCCAAGTATAAATACAAGTGCATTTTGGTGTATACCTTCTTGAAAGCCTGAGCAGCCACCAGAGATCACAGCACAGTGACATAAGAGAGGGTCTGTAAAAAGATGCCAAAGGGATAGTGCTGCCCAAAGTAATCATATGCAAAAAGACTGGCAGGAAACATGTTAATTAAAATAACAATGGCTGCAATAAAGTAAAAAAAAAAAAAAAGACTTCTCTGTATCCAAAATTTTCTTTTTTTTTTGTCCTTTAAGACAGGTTCTTATTATGCAGTTTAGGCTGGCCTTGAACTCACTTGGTAACCCAGGTTGGTCTCACACCCTCAGTGTTCCTCCTGCCTCAGCCTCCCAAGTGCTGAGATTACAGGAATGTGCCAAAACACCCAGCACCTAAATTTTCTATAACTGTTATGTTATTTTTACCTTAAGACACAAGTAAAAAGCGAGCTGAGGAACTGTGGTACATAGTGAGTTTAAGGCAAGCATGGACTATATTGTAAGGTCTGTCTCAAAAAACAACAAAATAGCAATAAAAAAGTGGAAGGCAGCAGGGACTGGGATTGATCCCAGACAACACATGCTATACCAGCCTCGCCCTCAGGCCTGCTGAGCCAGGCACTGAGTCTGGGTGTGGTGGTGCATACCTGTAATACCAGGTCTGGGGAGGCTGAAAATAGGAGGATCACTCTGAGTATGAGCTGTGTAGTGAGACCCTGTACCAAATACATTAAAAAAAAAGAAGTAGAGGGCAATTGACTGAGAGCCTTCCAAAAGTCCACAGTGCACGCCTAGGTCTTCCTTTCTGCCACAGGTAGTAATGTATGAGATAGTCCAGTTCCACTTGGGCCAGCATTTGCAGTCCTCTGGGACCTTGGCCAGCCTTCTGTGGACACAGTCTACCTTCACATTGAGCCACCTGCCTGTCATTCCCCACACAAACCATTTCACACCAGGGGCTGAGCTAGGAGCCAACAAGAAAAAACCTTTGCTATCGAGGACCAAACAGAGGCCAGCATACATGGTGATGGCCCTGATGGGGACTATGCCAGGTAAGGGCAGTGGCCGCCAGGTCACTGGGGGAGTCGGAGAAGGCTGTGCTGAGACGGTATCTGTGCTAGATCTCAGGAAGCAAAAGGAAATGAGCAAGCCACAGAGAAGGAGGTGAAACCATGAACCTTTATGAAGAGCTGCAGGCTGTGGGGAACAGTACCCATGGAGAAGCTATGTGGAGAGACAGGGGTCAAAACCAGCCTGACAGTACTGCAGGCAATGGAGACCAGAGCTTGCAGGACAGAGTGCAGGAAGGACAGTAGGAAGATGGGCTGGGGCCAACCACCCACATGGGTGATGGCAGGGACTAGACCAGGGCACACAGCTAGTAATGGCAGAGGAGGGAGGATAAAGTCTCAGGCTCAGAGACTCTGGGTGGGCAAAGGAAGGAGGAGTGGCCCAGGTGAATGGTGAACAGTGAGTGCTACAGTTAACCAAGATAAGGGGATTCCGGGAGAGGAGAAACAGGTTTTCCAGGTTGGGTGTGGCAAGCAGAGAGGATCCTGGAGCCTTCAGACCCAGGTTGGAGAGAGAGACCTGTGTGAAGATCTGACTGGATGGCTGCAAAGATCTAACTGGGGGCTGGAAACACTGACTTGAAGTGTTGGAGAGACTAAGGGCTAGAGTTCTAGATCTAGGACCAGGTTAAGTACATGCTACTCTGAAGCCAGAGAGTGAAGGTGTGAAGTGAGAAGAGGATCAGGGACAGAAATCTGGCAAGTTCTAAATGGATGGGACTGGAAGTGACAGAAGGCTGAAGTATGTGAAGGTCATGAAGATGGGGCTTCAAGAGAGGCTGGCTGGACAAGCACGAGTGACCAGGGTGGATGCTCCCACACACACAGGTGACAGAGCACAGGATTCACTTCAATATCCTAGCTTCTCATAGAGCACAGGGCTCTGCCTTTGTCCCTTTCTTCTCAAGATGCTTCAGAGTTCACTACACACTGTCCCCATCCTCCCTATGGAAGACCAGAAGCTTGGGGGGGGGGGGGTAATTGAACGCAGGGTTTTACGCTAAGGTACATCCCCAGCTTCTTCTTCTGATTTTTTTCTTTTAAGACAGGCTCTTGCTAAAGTTACCCAGGCTGGGCTCAAGCATGAAATCCTCCTGGCTCATCCTCCCAGAGTACCAGGATTTGAAGCATGTGCCACCATGCCTAGCCTTCGAGGAACATTCTTAGCTCTCCTGCTACTGGCACAGTTCTGGCCTGCACTGATCATGCACTTGTTTACCCAGCTCTCATGCCCTCACCCAAAGGGTGGCAGTGCCCAGTTAATGAGGACTAACTTGTGAACATCTTCCAGAAGTCACATGCTGGCCAGGTCACCTTGCAAATGTTTGTGGCACTCTTCTCTAAATGAGAAGTGAGTACCCTTGTCTGTCCTGGTTAAATATTACTGTTTGTCCTGGTTAAATATTAAATATTAAGAAAATTTAAGGAAAGTGTAGAGTTCAAGTTCACCTGAGTCTCTGGCCAAGTTCTTCTTCTTCTTCTTTTTTTTTTGTACTGGGAATTAAACTCAGGACCTCACACTTGTCAGGCAGGAGCTGTGCCCCTGAGCTATATCCCCAGGCCTGCCTGGCCTTTCACGCATAGGAACAGCTCCATATGGGCAGCTGTATGGAGATAACGGTTAAGGTCGAAGAGCCTTGACATTTTCAATTTTTTTTAAAGACAATGCTCTGTGGCACAGGGAGGTTCTCCCAGGTCCACTGGTAGTTCTGAAAATTCCCAAAGTGACAGTCAGGCTGCAGCAGTCCAGCTCTGAGAAGCCACAAAGCCTTCAGTGTCTGTGCGGGAGGAACAAAGTTACCTAACTTTGTTCACACCCCAGTCAGTTTCCGCCACCACTTTCTCCTCCCACAGGAAAGAAGTGTTCTAGTCCTTGGGAAGGAGCCACAGTACTGAGATTATCTCTCAGCCTGTGAAAGTAAGATTGTGTGACTTGGCAGGTCTAAGAGCCCCACTCTGTTCAGCATCACCACCTCTGCCAGATTCCCCAGACGAGGCACCAATCTGGCAGAGGTGCTTCAGAGGAAGGCGGCCAAGGGTAGTATGACTTTTAGCAGTGTGCTGAGAAATGAAGGAGCTCATATAATGCCTCCCTATAGCTCTCCATGTCTTTATCACTTGACTTAGTGAAACTTTTGCAGGCAAATACCCTGCAATGATGCAGAAGCAGGGCCTGAGCACCCAGAGAGTGCACAGCAGGGGTGCTACAACTGACAGGGAAACTGGGGTGTGTCTCCGGAGGTTGGGAAATGGCTGCTTGGCTTGCAGCTTCCTGCTTCCTGCTGGAAGTTTGGTAAGCCTCAGTCAAGCTCTCATGTCTTAACTTTCAACTCACAGCTTCTGCTTAGCAGGAAGTTCTTAATCCCAACTGCAACTGAACATGAGGAATGGTCAGAAAAGTCCACACTCACATTGTGGGGCAGGGGAAGAAGCAAGGGCCTGAGAAAGACTTCACATGAGGAAGTCTAGGTATAGATGCACTGGAAGTTGCCCTGGCTTGGCCAAGAGTGAACAGAAACAGGGTTCGTAGCTGAATAACTTTGAGAAATGTTAGGTTAATAAAGCTGAGAAGATATCTTACTTGGAGGACTTCTCAGACCCCTGACCAAACCAGAAAGACTTACTGATCTTCAACAAAAAGATGCTCAAATCTGTCTGACCACAAACCTTGAGCATCTTCCAAGAATGGCATGATTCAGAAGAGAATTCAATCAGGAGTGGTGATGCATGTCTATAAACCCAACACTGAGAAGGCTGAGGCAGAAGGACTGACAAAAGCTTGAGGCCATCCTGAATATACACCAAAACTTTGTCACACTCACACACACACGCAAAAGCATATATATGGGGCTAGGGGTGTAGCTCAGAAGTGAAACAGGCTCAGTAAGTATTTGACCTGGGTTCAATCATCAGCACACACACACACACACACACACACACACACACACACACACACAAGCCCACCCAGGGCAACTTACAAAGACCTGACTCAAAATTGTATAAAGGGCTGAATTTGTAGTTCAACACTTCCTGGGTTCAATCCCCAATACTGGGGATGAGGGAGAAGTTGGGTATGGTGGCACACACCTGTAATACTAGTACTAAGAAGGCTGAAGCAAGAGAACTACAAGTTTTGAGTCCAGCCAGAGCTACTAGCAAGTTCAGAATGATCTGGACTACATAGCAAGCTTCCATCTCATTAAAAAAATAAAAAGATAATAGTGGTGATAATCTTACATTCTTTCCTTAGCTGGCCTAAAATAACTCCAATGTCTGATATTCAAAAACTTTTAAAAACAGCACAGTCCTGGGAATGAGGCCCAAGTCTGGCCTCTTTCCTGCTAATTTGAAGGTGACTCTCAATTCTTAAGTTTCCAAATTGCTAAATGGAAAAGGATAGACTTCTAAGAATATTCCCAGTTCCAAGTGTCACCCACAGACTCTGAACATTAAAATGTATTTTTTATAATCCACCGTGATATAGCATGACAGAAAAAAGTGACTTTTCCGGAGGCTGGCTAGGTGTGACAGTTCCTGAGTCTGTCGCCTCCCCACCTGCTCTCTCTTGAGCTCTGTGCCAACACCCTGGGTAAAGGAAGCTGGGCTCACACCCTGTCATTCATGGGCTGCACCCTGCCAAAGTCCCAGCTCCAGTAGTTATGAAGCAGATACTTATGTCTTACAGGAAGGGAGGGCCACTCTGACCAAGAGAAGGAGCTCAGAGTCTGCACAACCAAAGCTGCTGCTCCTCATGTTAATGTGTGCCAAGGATTAAAATTCAGCACAGGATGAGGGGAATGGTATTGCAGCCAGCTAGGACCTTGGCTTCCCTCACAGGATTCCCGACCAGCTGCTGCTGGTGTACAGACTAGCAGCTGCTTCCTGTCCTGCCACATCCCGAACTGTCTGACAGACTGTTCCTTGACTGCAGAAGTTACTTTGCCTGGAGTTTGCACAATCATTTCTGGGTCTGTAGATGTGGTTTAAGACTTCCAAGGAGCTATTATTAACACGGGGCAGGATGATGATGATTCTGCCCATTGCCCACACTGAAGAAAAGCTCCCTGCATCTTTGGGCAGCTGACTCCTTCTGATGTCAGCAGAAAATTTACTGAATTCCAACAGGACCAAACAAACAAAAAAAGAACATCACCACACACCATACTTCAAAAGCCTGTTTGATCCTTGCTAAAGTCCAAACCCCAATATTATATAGCAGTTTTGTAATCAAAGCAAAAATTACCTGAAGACACTGACACACACAAAAAATGTAAATGTTCTTTCCTTACTCAACAGATGTCTGTTTGCCTTACATAAGAAGCAAGGTCTTTGCAAAGGTCCTGTCAGAAAGCATTAAGCTAGAAGAGGAATATTTAGGATTCCCTAGTCTTAAAGGAACAAGTTACCAGAATGTGCCTGGAGGATTCCCATTGGCTAAGTCACCTTGAAACCAAGAAAGAAGCCTAAAATTTCCATTCTCCTAACAGTGGTAATAACAGCTCAAGCCTTCCCTGCCTTTGTCCTGACCCTGAAAGGGACAAATTCATGGGAGAAAAGCACACACTGTGACTCACAGGAAGGACCCCTTCAAGGACTTCCGGATGGGGGGGGCTTGGAAACTCCTTAATAAAGTACAAGCAAGATGATTTCTCATGCCTGGTGACATCCTAGCTTCTAGAACAGAAATATCAGGGCTCATAAATTGCCAGTCAGCACATGCAAGCGTCCCTAGAACTGGTTTCGGGGAGGCAGAAAGAGGCGATAAGATGCCCTGGAGCTAACCGGAGCCCAAGCTCTTCTTCACAAGACACCAGCTCTGTGCTCTCCGCTCTAAGGCAGAAGGTTTGAACTTCAGAAAGACTGTTTCTTCCTTGACTGTTTGTTCCAAAGGTCAGGGCAGCTCACAAATTAGTGCATCACAGCTATACTGCTACCACACATAGGGGCCAAGACTCAGAGCCACCTCTCCTCTCACCTGATTCATGGCCAATGCGTGAGGTTTTTATCAAGGCCATTTTCCAACTTAAAAGCAGCTGAAAGGGCTGCAAGGTTACAAAGCTAGACCTACCTGACCCCCCTCTAGCCTTCTTTTCCCGATCAACTGCAGGGACTATCCTAAATTTGATATGCTGCTTTGGCTGCTTCTGGTCGAGGGGTCTTCAGCTTCTCCCACATTTCTTCGTGCCAGTAGAAACTTCTACTTCATTTTGTTGTCACCCTATCCTAAGGTGGCTCAAGACAGGTGTCTTTCCACGACTAAAGGAATGTGATAGCCACATTTCGCCTCTCTCTCCGATACGAGAGAAGCTCCTTGCGAGTTCGACTGTAACCGCGCCAGTCTCCTTCCCAAGCAGTGCCAGCTACGACTCCCCCCTACACACACACCGAGCGCCGGGAGATCGCAGTGCTTCCAGCTACAGCGCCCCTCCCCTCTGCAGAGCCACCTGCTAGTCCCGCCCCCCGACCGCTAGGATAGGCTAACCTTCAAAGCGCGCGCTCCCATTGGACAGAAAGCCCGTCCCTCCTACGCCACGTCTCCAGACTGGCGAAAGAGACTGGGTCGGTGGCCCCTAGCCCCAGAGAGATCTGTGAATTAGGGGGTCTTACCTGGAAAGGATTTACGTCCACTGGGTCTGCGAAGGGGTTGGTGTCAAAAGCCGACATGGCTGGGGCTTGGGGGGGGGCAAGCTCCCTGAACGCTGCTGCCTCCGGGCGCCCAGACCCAGCGGCACTGTGAGCAGACCCTCCACTTCCGGGAACGAGCAGCACTTCTGACGCAGGCGCAGTAGCTTCGCTAAGGGGCGTGGCCAGACGTCACAGAGACCCACTCGCCCCGCCCACTAGGGAGGGTGGTGGACATTCTGTTCCCTTCTAGGGAGTTTGGGATCTGAGTACTAAGGAGTTGGGATGCCGGAGGCGGGATCAGAGATATTCCTGAACGTTGCTCACTTTGCTGCCCTCCAACTTTGTACCTCTAAATTACCAAAAGTGGATCAAGAAATGTAACTCCTTCCTTTCCTCAGAGGGCAAGTTGGGAAGTCTACATAGACTAGTGATAAAACCTATCTCAGGGTTGTCTCGAGAATTTAAGAAAAAACAATCTGGTCTTCCCCTACTTTCCCAGTCAGCATACTTCTGCCCCCCAGATATATATGGGTTTGTTTCCCTACACACAAAGCAATTCTCCAGCAGATGCTAACTGGTGTCCTAATTCTCAATTCGATTGAAACTGGCTACCTTGAAACAGGAGTCCCACATCTGTCCCATGTGGTAACCATCCCCCCACTTCATCCCAGCCCTGCTAGTTATATTCTCTTCCTCCTTCCTCTCCCTCTTCCTTCCTCCTTCCTCCTCCTCTTCCTCTTTGCTTCTTCTCCTTCACTGTGTACTGAACTATGGCCTTCACACTGAGTTCCAGTCCTCAACCTTTTTTGAGGCAGGGTCTTCATAGGTTGCCCAACCTGAGCTTGAACTTTTGTGATACTCAACTCAGCCTTCCAGAGTGCTGGGATGACAGATGTGCACCAAGATGCCAGGTCCTTGCCTGTGCTTGACTGAGTGGCTGTAAATTAGTGTTCTCAAGGACCTCTCATTAGGATCAACACGTTTGCTAGCGTGGCTCATAAACTCTAGCAAACATGTTTGTCAGTTTATTATAAAAGATGTTACAAAAGGTGTGGACAAGCAACCGGACAGATGCACATAGGAAGGTTGTGCAGCTTTAACAACCTCTGCAGAGTACCTCCCTCGAGGGACCTCCATGTGCTTGGCTAACTGGAAGCTCCCTAAATCCAGGCTTTTTGTTGCTGTCCTTGCTTTAATTTTTTGAAACAGGGACTCACTATGTGACCCCAGCTGGGTTTAAATTTACTATGTAGCCCAGGCTGACCTCAAACTTGCAGTGAACCTCCTGCCTCATCTTCCCAGAGTTGCTGGGATTACAGCTGTGCATCACCACACCATTAGTAGTTCTATTTTTTGTGGAGGCTTCTTTACATACATATGATTGATTATCTCATTGGCCTTAGGTGATCAATTCAGCCTTCAGCCCATCTTCCCTCCCTACAGCTTATGAGGTTGAAGCTGAAAGTGTCAACCCTCTAATCACTTGCTTGTTCCCCTGGCAACCAGTTCCCAATTGGAGGATCGCAAATTTGTAGGCCAGCCTAGGCTACATAGTGAGACCTTGTCTCAAAAACAAAACAAAACAAAAACACCCAAGGGCAGAGTGGAAGATTCTAGGTTACAAAGTTCTGTATGTATGTGGTAGGAAATAGGGATGGGGGTCTGAGTGCCTCAGTAATCTAAATTATTCTCTGCACAGGAAGATTCTGAGGAAGTGGCAGTAGCTCTGGTTTCTGTGGTGGGTGGTACTATAATGGGGGGTGTGTCAAGTACTTCTGTGCCCAAGCTGGAAAGCAGAGTCTGGAAGATCAGTCCAGCCTGAGTAATTTAACAAAATCCTGTCACAAAATAAAAAATATTAAAAAAAAATAAAAATAGGCCCAGTCACTAAGCTGCCACCAAGGACTCAGCTGCCTCCCCCTTGAGCCCCCTGCTTCCTGGTGATCTGCCCCCCCCATCCTGCTTGCCTTCTCCCACAGCTGCCTTTCACAGGCAGGCCATATCCACTGAGAAAAAGGAATCGTATTGTATGTCTGCTATCCAGAACCTCCACTCTTTCAACCCCTTTGCTGATGTAAGTAAGGGTGATGACCTGCTTCCAGCCGGCACTGAGGATTATATCCATATAAAAATCCAACAGAGAAACAGCAGGAAGATCCTCTCAGCACCGTCCAAGGGATCGCTGATGATTACGATAAAAAGGAACTGGTGAAGGCGTTTAAGAAGAAATTTGCCTGCAATGGTACTGTCATGGAGCATCCAGAATATGGAAAAGTAATCCAGCTCCAGGGTGACCAGCGCAAGAACATATGCCAGTTCCTAGTAGAGATCCTACTGGCCAAGGACGATCAGCTGAAGGTTCATGGATTTTAATTGCTTGTGGCTCATTGAAGCTTACATGAGGATTTCCTTGCAGTAAGTAGAATGCCCCTTCAATCCCTTGTCACAAGTTTAAAAACCTCAGAGCTTGTATAATGTAACCATTGGGGTCTGCTGGTCTGCTTTCATTTGGACTCGTGTAACTCCTTCATACAATAAACTGAAAGGAGCCATGCCAAAAATAAATAAATAAATAATATTTTTAAACAGGGTGAAGATGTGTCTCTGTGTGAAGGCCCTGGGGAAAGCCCCAGTGACAAGTGTATACACACACACACACACACACACACACACACACACATACACACTATTCAAAAGCAGTAGCAACTTGAGTTGGCTGTTCCTGTGATTGTCTATTACCTTTCCTGAATGAGAATGTTTCTTTGAAATGCAGGCTGATTTATCTAAGTCAGAGGACCCCAGAGAGGCTATTGTCCCACACCTGGGCAGAACTTCACAGAGAAAACCTTATTTTTTTCTTTCCCTTACACACATGTTCAGGAGGCTATGGAAATGGGGGAGAAGAGTTGGGGGTTGGGACCATCACCCTGCATTCCAGTTACCTGGATCTTGGGGTTATGCTCCTGGTCCCTCCAGTGGACTGTTTTCCTACCAGGCTACTGACAAAAGAGGTCAGAACATCAGAACTTGCTTTTTTTTTGAACCTGGAATTACCAGGCGCACCATGTCTCTGAGTTATGTTCCTGTCCCCTGTTAGAGCCTTCTCCACAGGATATTGCAAGGTTACTCCTTGGCCAGGCCCAGCCCAGCCTTTCTCAGGCAGGGTTCCTGATTCCTTTGACTTTCTGCAGGACATTATTATCGCTTTCAAAGAGGTTGACACCAAACTGAAGCCAAAGAAGTCAAAAGCATGCCTGTGACATTTGCCAACATTATTACTAACTCCTTTCTCACATCTCAGCAGTAACCCTCTCCCCACAGTAGCCTCCAGGGTCCTGCGCACCGCAGCTCCTCCCCTTACACTCTTTGCTCTGCTACTCCCGTTATTTGCTGCAAGCACAACCCTAGCTCCCCAACGCTGGGGCCTTTGATGTAGCTGTGCTCTTTAAACCACTCTTCCCTCTCCTCCAAGGCTGTGTCAATCTGGTCTTAATGGGACTTCCCTGGGGCTGGCCAGATAGCTTAGAGGACTAAAGAGCCTGCTTAAGCAGAACACAGCGGCGGGGGTTAGATCCCCAGCAGTGTGCAGTACTGGTCCCCCGACTCTGGGGTGCTCTGAGACAGCAGTCGAGGCTGGGCGTGGCACGCGCCTGTAATCCCAGCCTTTCAAAGGCTGAAAACAGGAGAATCACTAAGAGTCCGATCTATATAGTGAGACCCTGTAGACCTGTGCTAAATAAAAAGAAAAAGAGAAATGAAAGGGACTTCCTTTCACGGCCTCCTAAATTCTGCAAACTGTGCCCACACTCACCTGCCCACCAGATTACATGATTTCCTTATTAAAGGAAATCATTCCTCATTTATCTATCTTCCCTCCTCCAGAATGGAAGAATTTACAAAGGCAGTATGGCGTCATTTTGTTCCCCTTTGACTCTACAGCACTACCTGCCCCACCCCGGGGTACAGTGCTGGGATTACAGGCATTTGCCACCACACCTGACTCCTGCAGCCATTGAAATACTCCTTGCTATTTGGCCGCTTCTCAGTAATCTGTGCAGAAGACCGGCCTAGTGGTGCACGCCTGTAATGCCAACACTAGGGAGGCAGAGGCAGGAGAATCAAGGGTAGCTGGAGGTTAGACTGAGTATATGAGTTCAAGATCAGCCTAAACTATATAGTGAGACCCTGTCTCAGACTAAATGATACAAAGTAAAAGACCAAACAAACAAACAAAAACAAAAGCCAAAAAAAACCCTAAACCTGTCCGGGAGATGTAAGAGATCCTTACATCCAAGATGCGTGCTCCTCATTCACAGAATCAGAGGGTCCAGAGCTAGACAAGGGGTGGGTGGGTGGAAGGGACTACGTTTCCCATGAAACCCTGCGCGCGACCCGCGGGCACTGCTGGGAAGTGCGACGTGCCGGTAGCCAGGTCGGCTAACAGAATGGCTGGGCATCGAGGTGAGCTGTCCGCCGGAGCAGAGGGCGGTGGTGGGCGCGTCCCGGGCAGTAACACCAACCTCACCTGACAGGGAAAACCCAGCCCTGCAGCTCCGAGGAAGATGAGTGGGTGGGTTGGTGGGTGAAACAGGAGGGACCCTGAGGTGGGGGGCGGCGACCATCGAGTTCCCCCGCCACCCGCTTGGCTGCTCTTGGGTCCGTGGACACAGAGAGCGGTGGGCGAGCTCCTCCTGCGCCTTCTCCGAACCCCAGTACGCAGGTGAGATCTTGGGCAGAATCTGAAGTGGGGCCAGGAACTGACACCTGTCTGTCTCCCAGTGTTCCCACTTTCCTGTGTGGTGCAGCAGTATGCCTGGGGTAAGAGGGGCTCCAAGAGTGAAGTAGCCCGGCTGCTGGCCAGCAGTGACCCGCAGGCCCATATCTCAGAGGACAAGCCATATGCAGAGGTGAGATGGACTGGGAAGAGGGTACAGCAGAGACCAGGACGCCCCATGGCTCTTTCGAGCCATCTGAGTATGTCTACAGACTGGATAATGACAGCCTTCCTCAATACCTTTCTCAGCACCTGATGAATAATTCAACCCCCTTAGGGATATGGAGGTGTGTGTGTGTGTGTAATAGGGTCTCACTGTGTAGATCAGACTCGTAATGATTCTCCTGTTTACAGCTTCCCAAGTGCTGGGATTACAGGCGCACACCACCAGGCCCAATCGCAGGCCTGGGGATCAAACTCTTGCTGGCCCCCGCGTCTGCCCAAGCAGGCACTTTAATCCGCTGAGCTATTTGGCTGGCCCTTACATGTTGTCTTTTTTTTTCTTTTTGGCAGAACTGGGGATTGAACTCAGGCCCTTGTGCTTGCCAGGCAAGCACTTATTCTACTGAGCCATCTCCCTGGCCCTCTTTTTGTCTTTTTGAGACAGAGTCTCACTACTTAGTTCAGGCTAGCCTTGAGCTTGCTTTATAGCCCAAACTGGTCTCAAACTAACAATGATCCTCATGCCTCAGTCTATTGAGTGCTGGAATTATAGGCATGTGCCACCATGCTTGGTTTACTTTTACATTTTTTTACTTTGAATATCTGTAGCATCTTTATTAACCTAAATGATAATTCCTTCTGCCTATTTAGTGCAGAAAATGCTAAAGCCTAGGAAAAGGGCCACCCTCTCAGGACTTCTCTTAGAATCCAGTAGCTATTACTCTTATTTCCAATAAGAATTCACTTAACCTAAAAAAAAAAAAAAAAAAAAAAAAAAAAAAAAAAAAAAAAAAAAAAAAAAAAAAAAAAAAAAAAAAAAAAAAAAAAAAAAAAAAAAAAAAAAAAAAAAAAAAAAAAAAAAAAAAAAAAAAGGCCTAGCAATAAATGTGTCTGAGAGTAGAGTAGATGAATTTTAGTCCCTCACAGTCATTTGAGAATCATGGCTTGGCACTGACCTTGACAGTGCAGATGTTACTTTCCTCACTTGGGCTAGAGTTGTGCTAGAGAAGGGAAATAATTAAGCAGAAGGCTCTAGAGCTGAATAGAGGCAGAGCCTGGACTGGGCCTTGGGTCTCCAAGGTCAGCTGTGTCCCTAATAGTGTGAGCATGAATACCCAGACCTGACTGCCCCATGAGAGCGCAGCACATCTTGGGTCCTGTGACTGATGGTGCTGGTTCTCCCTCCGCTGTGCAGCTGTGGATGGGAGCACATCCCCGGGGAGATGCCAAGATCCTTGACGACTGCATCTCACAGAAGACACTGGGCCAGTGGATTGCTGAGAACCAGGATTGCTTGGGTTTAAAAGTCAAAGATGCCTTTAGTGGCAAGCTGCCCTTCCTCTTCAAAGTACTCTCAGTGGAAACAGCCCTGTCCATCCAGGCACACCCCAATAAGGTACAGGGTTACATTGGGGTTCAAAGGGCAGTGTGAACACAGGCTTGTTTCATAGCTCTCTTATGACTTCTGCTGCCTTTACCCCGCCCATACCAGGCACTAGCCCAGATCTAAATGTAGGTCCGAAGACTCTTAATTTAGCTCTGCAAGGCCCTGTGCAGGTGACACATGTAGTAGCCAAGTCTCACTGGGCAGCTGACCAGCCTTTGCCAGAGCAGTTTCTCTGCACTTATTCCTGGGAACTCATTTGTGTTCTCCCCTCTACTAGCGCAGGTCTGTCATATTTACCATCTTCCTATGGTAAAGGAAGAAGAGTTCAGCTTCCAAGGCAAAGGAAGAACCCTATCTGTGGCCTCAGCCTCAACCCTACAGAGTTGTCCTATACCAGCCCCTGAGGCCTAGTCCAAATAAGTACCTGTCCAAATGTATTTTAGATGTCAGACCCAATGAAGAAATGGATTTACCCAAAGTTACACAGCTTATCAGTATCAGAGTTTGTCAGCCCTGGTCAGGATTCACTGGCCACACCTCTTACTAAAATCTGCCCAGCTCTCCAGATTTGGCCTGTTTCTTTGGCTAAACCCCAAATTTTTATATCATGTCTTGCCCAGTTCCTTGCCAGAGATCTGAAGCCACTGTTGGCAGGCAGCAGAGAGGGTGGTAATCAGAGACTGGTGGGCTTAGTGTTCCCACTAAGTGACAGTTGCACTCCACCATCCACAGGAACTGGCAGAGAAGCTCCACCTCCAGGCCCCACAGCACTATCCTGATGCTAACCACAAGCCAGAGATGGCCATTGCCCTCACCTCCTTCCAGGGCTTATGTGGCTTCCGGCCTGTGGAGGAGATCCTGACCTTTCTGAAGAGTAAGGTTGGATGGAACACCAAGAGCATATAGTTCTGGGATGTATTGGGGGCCCAAGCCAGGGCAAACTGACAAAGGAGAAAGGCTGAAGGTTGTGTCACAGGGCCTGAAGGCTGTGCTCATGCAATAGTTTTGGGAGCCAGGCTTGGGCATGCTTCATGGTTTGCTTAGTGTGACCTGGGTCCTTGCTTGGGCAGGGCTAGGAAAGCCTATTCCTCACTACTATGCCTGAGATAGCTCTGGCCTGGCTTCTTGCAGAGGTGCCTGAGTTTCAGTTCCTAATTGGGGACAATGAGGCCACACAGCTGAGGCAGAGTGTGAACAGTGACCCCCAGACGGTGGCGTTGGCTTTGCGCAGCTGCTTCTCCCACCTGATGCAGAGTGAGAAGAAGACAGTAGTGGAGCAGCTCAATGTGTTGGTGAAGCGCATCTCCCAGCAAGGTGGGTTTGATACCCTGGCCTGGGGTCCCCCCATATGTGAGGCACAAGACAGGGTTCTCAGCTCCTCTGTGCAGGTAAGACACTGAGAAGTGCCCAACCTGGGT
This sequence comes from Ctenomys sociabilis, assembly GCA_004027165.1. Classification (NCBI taxonomy): domain Eukaryota; kingdom Metazoa; phylum Chordata; class Mammalia; order Rodentia; family Ctenomyidae; genus Ctenomys; species Ctenomys sociabilis. The sequence continues at coordinate 76,845 of PVKA01004912.1, forward strand.
GGCCTGTTGGCCAGGCCATTTCTTTTCCCATCTTTGGGGAGCAAGGCCTTGTTGGGCAGGTTTTCCAGGTGGGGAGGTAGGCTGGCCAGAAGACTTCCAATGTCTTCCCATTGACAAGTCTTGTATTGGGAGACTGAAGAGCAGGAAGGGGACAGAGCTGTGTTCCGGAAGATGGATGCCTTGCACTACCAGTCATCAGCCCTTACACACTCCTGTGGCCCTAGCCTGTGTGAAGGAACACTGAGTTCAGGAAGTGACCACAGGTTTATGGGTGAGGCCATGTTGTGTTGGACAGAAGAATTGATATAAACATTAGGAACACAGGCAAAGCCCGGCATAGTGGTGCACACCTATAATTCTAGCACTTAGGAAGCTGGGGCAGGAGAATTGTAAATTTGAGACCAGCCCGAGTTACAAAGTGAGCTCAAGGCCAGGCTGAACTGCATAGCAAAACCCTGTCTCAAAAAGAAAAAAAAAAAAAAAAAACCCACAGGCAGATAGATGCCCAGCTGTGAACCAACTTGGCTGCTAAGGCCTTTCCTGAGACAATGGGACTTTCAGTACTAGGAAAGAGAAAATCCCAGGCTCATGGGGAGCTTGTCACCCACGACTAAAATTGTAGTTCTCAATCGGGATGTTGGCAGTCAGCCAGAGACTTTAGTTGTCAAAGCCTAGACTGGGAGTGCTAGTGGTACCCTGTGGATGGAACTGAGGATGCTGCAGGGACCCAACAACACATGGGACACTCCTACAACAAAAAACTGTCCCATCCAGGGCCAGTTTTGTGAAGGTTGAGAGATTTTTGTCTTGGAAGGCCAGCACTCTGGGTCCTTCTAGAGGCCAGTGCAGTGTCTGACATGCAACCATTTGTGTGGTGAGAGTTGGCATCCATGTGGGTGAAGGGCCAAGGAAAGACAGAATCCACTGGGCAAGACTCCCAGCCATCACGGGGCTGAGAACACTACTAGCTGTCATTAAGTGCTGTGGATACTTTGTGACCCTCAGTGCCAGCTGGGAACAACATGGATGACATTTGTGGAAATCTCCTACTTCGACTACACCAACAGTATCCAGGGGACATTGGCTGCTTTGCCATCTACTTTCTGAACTTGCTCGTCCTGAAGCCAGGAGAGGCCATGTTTCTGGAAGCCAACGTACCCCATGCCTACCTGGAGGGAGGTGAGCCCCTCACCCTTACCTTGGGAGCTCTGTCTGCCCATCTGGACAGAAAGGACAGAGTGGTTGGGGAGGCTTTTACCCAGCTGACCTGAGGGTGCCTGGGCTCAGCAGTGAGTGGCTAGTAGGGATGAAGGCTGGGCTGGTGGTGGATACTGCTTGGAATCTTCCACAATGTGAAGCTGATACTCTGACATTAGGCTTGACAGGGAACGTGGGAAATCCCCCTGCCCCCATGCCTCTCCAATGGACCTGGGGACTTTCATAATAAATGTGTTGTCACAGAGCACATCACATTTTGAATACTAACAAGCCCAGTGCTACACAGGGCTCTGCAACGGAAGTGAGAGATAAGTCACAGATCAGGGGCTCCTAACGATTAATGTCTTGCCCTAGCCATAGCAGTGTACTGTCACCTACTTTTGGTGTCTTAGCATCACAGTGCTGGAAAATGCCCTTCACCTGTTTCCCTAATGCTGTAGGGGGGTTCATGGAACTCAGGTTAGGGGCCCCGCCCTGAAACACCAGACTCTGGGACATTAGCTTAGCATATGACATGTCTGTCCTCAGATTGCGTGGAGTGCATGGCGTGTTCGGACAACACAGTTCGTGCTGGCCTGACACCCAAGTTCATCGATGTACCAACCCTTTGTGATATGCTGAACTATACCCCCAGTCCCAGCAAGGACAGGCTCTTCCCACCATTGCAGAGTCAGGAAGACCCCTACCTCTTCATCTATGACCCCCCTGTACCAGACTTCACCGTGATGAAGATGGAGGTGAGAGGGGTATTGTGGGTACAGCATGACCAACCTGGATAGGGGTCACAGTGCAGCGTACCTATGGCTGGATGTCTTTTCTATCCAGGTCACCTGGTTGGGGGCAGCAATCGGGTCTATCCAGTCTGTTCCAGGGATAGGCTTCCATGCTGACAAGAACCTGAACAGTGGGGAGGTGGTGGCAGGGCTGTCCTGGCTGCTGTGGAAGTCATCCTGAACCTGAGTATGGAGCCAACTCTGGCTGCACTGTCTAATGTTTCTTCCTGCGCAGGTCCCTGGCTCTGTCACTGAATATAAGGTCTTGGTGCTGGACTCTGCCAGCATCCTCCTGGTGGTGAAGGGGACAGTGACAGCCAGCTGGCCCACAGCCCAAGCTGCCATCCCTCTGCAGTGTGGTGGAGTGCTCTTTATTGGGGCTAATGAGTGTGTCACACTGAAGCTTACTACACCCCAGGACCTTCTGTTATTCCGGGCCTGCTGTCTGCTGTAGCAGCCACAGCCTTCCCAGCTGGTCACCAACCCAAGCCTTTTGCTGCTCTGCAGTCTGAGTATGCTTGAGAACAGAGCAGCTTCAAGCTTGCAGGTTGAGACTCTAGTACACGCTCAGCCTGAGCCATCTTTGGGATACACTCCAGAGGTCATAGCCTTGCACCTCCCAGTGCATCAGGCTGTCTGGTGACACCTGTGGTCCTGACTGCTCAACACCTGGCAGAGGGGCTGAGAGCAGAGGTCTTGCCTAGAGCTGCTATCCCCAGCTTCAGAGGATTATGGGAAGGGCTCAAGGATTTGCAGTGTTGGCAACCTCCTCTACTGTCCAGGCAATTAAAGCTTGCTGTGTCCAGGCTGTGAGCAGAGCATTCATTCTGTGTTCTGTTTCTACAGTGGGCTGGAAGAGCCCTCCCTGGATGGTACCCAGGTTTTCCTTGATTCCTCCTCAGTCAGTTCCTGGGGGTGGCTGGCCCAGCTCCAGAATCTGTAATGGAAGGAGTGGGTGAGGAAGCCAGCCTCAGCCTCAGCCTCGGCTGCACACTTGCAGGCAGGCCTCAGCAGAGAGGCAAGCTGAAGGGTGATCAGCCAGCAGTGTGAGACCCTACTCCTGAAGCACGGGGTCAGCATTCTAGAGGTTAGCCAGCCAAGGCCTGTATGTGGTAGACAAGCCCTCTGCCACTGAACTGGCTGTTCACTCTTACCAGAAGACAACCTCTTTAAATATTTCGAGTCATCACAGACTAAAGGGTCATAGGGACAGAATCATCCTGTTTGGTCCCTCTGGCTGGGACCCTGCAATAGGCTGTTCCCTTCTGTGACCTCACAGATCTCTGGCTTGTTGTCTTGACCTTGTTACTCTAAACTAAGCAGACCCAGGCTACTGGCTTTCCCTCCCTGTAGAAGAATGTTGACCACACTAGAATCCCCATAAATAAAAAGTTCCAGGAAATCACCTCAAAATAGGTCTGGGTAGCCAAGTGTAGTAGTGAATGCCTGTAATCCTGGCATTCTGGGAGGCTGGGACAGGAGCCTCTCAAGTTTGAGCCCAGTCAGGATAACTTGACAAGATCCTATCCCAGAAAGAAAAAAGGGCCATGGATGTAGCTTGGAGCAAGGTCCTGGGTTTTTTGCTGGGTATGGTGGTACATGCCTATAAATGCCTGCACTTGGGAGGCTGAGGCAGGAGGCTGCTTGAGTTTGAGGCCAGCCTGAACTGTATAGTAAGACCCTCTCTCAAAAAGACAAGAAGTTTCCCCATTTTTATTTATTAAATCTATTTGGTACAGGGTCTCACTATGCAGTTTAGACTTGTAGTGATCCTCTTGTCTCAGCAGAAGGAGTACAGTTGTGCACCACCATACCCAGTTTGAGTGGCCTGCATGGCATGTAATACTGGGGATTGAATCCTGGTCCTTGTTCTTGGTAGGCACTTAGGCTGCCAAGCTATTTCCCTGGAGCTCTAGATCTGTCCACCCCCCACGCACACACACCAGGGATCAAACTCAAGACCTTGCACTTGCCTGGCAAGCACGTATTCCACTGAGCCATCTCCCAGGCCCCTCTAGTTTTTATTTTTGACTCTGCAATTTCTTTGGTTTAGGGGGGAAAAAATGAAAAGGTCTGCTAGAAGAAGTTCATTCTGAAGGCAAGTTATCTGCAAGGCCATTCATGGTCTCCAGTGTGACAAGGTGAACAGCAGAATAGAGGGGCCCCTAGGAGTGGCCACATGGTGGGCCAACCAGGCTGTCATTTCAGATATTCAGGCCTTAAAGAATCCCTTTGTGGGGCTGCGGAGATGGCTCAGTGGAATAAGCACTTCCCTGGTAAGTGCAAGGGCCTGAGTTCAATCCCTGGTTCCGCAAAAAAAAAAAAAAAAAGAATCCCTTTGTGACACAGACACAGCTCAGCTAGCATCGGTGGATTTATTCATGAGCATACAGAATGCAGTAGTACAAGCCAAGGGGTTTGTCAAGCACTGTGTGAACATAAGGTGGAACCACTCCTGTCTGAGGGAGCCCCAGGTAGCCTTCTCCCAGGGGACTGTCACCTGCACAGCATCCCTTGCTCTGAATTAAGGCAGTGTGGCTCTGGGCACCTGGGTACCTTAATTGGTAGTAAATGACCTACAACCCCGCCCCAACAGCTGACCATGTGTAGCCTGCCACAAGGCCCTCCTGTAGGGCTCCCTTACACTGGAACATTCTCTCAGGGAGCTGTTAAAATCCCAGCTCCCAAGGTAGACTGCAGCAATGACCACACAGTTGAGAGGCTTGGGTTCCTATTCTGTTCTAACCAAAACCCCCTCAAATATAGCCCCAGATATGACTTCCATGCCCCCTCTGGCCTCAAGGAGTGTCCCTGCACCCTAGCCTCTTCTACACTGCACTTGATTGCCCAATCCTTTTGATGTGCGCTCTTCCCTCTACAGAAGTCTGAGAGGCCTATATGTGGTCTTTGTGTTAGAGACAGCTCAGAATATCAAGTGCCTTGGCAGCTGAGTCCCACTGCAGAACAAAGTAGCCACCACCTCCCCTATCCTAGCCCAAGCCAATGAGCCTTACATCCCTTGTCAGTCTCTACCTTGTGACACTGCCAGCAGCAGAGTATTAGTCACAGTCTAACGTGCTATGCACTTAGCCTCCCATTCTCAGTAACACTACCAAGCACTGCTAAGATGGCCTTCCTGATCTGTTCTCACAAGGAACAGACCAGGCCATCCCTTCCTACCCACCTCTTCTGATAGAGCTGAGTCTCTACTATCCCTCAGTGGTCAAAGAACATATGCAAAGCAAGAGACTAGATGCTCCACACCCTCATCCTGACTACTATGCACCTTGGTCTGTGAACCTTGTGCACCCCTCTTTTCAACTGTACACCTGAGTGAGGCAGAAAGTGAGGGAGTCATAAAATGCATTCTAGGAGGCTTGGGATGAGAGAAATTCTCCAGCAGGATCACAGGGTTTGTGACTATCAGCAAAATTCACCCTAAAGACTTGCTGTAAAGCCCAGTCCTTATGGATTTTTCCAGGGCCTTGCACATGGCAAGAGCTGGTAAAGGTCTACTCTGGCACAGAGGAGTAAGGCCTCAGGGTGGCCCAGACTAGAAAGGAGGCCTTTATACTGGCCACTGGGTTACTGCTCCTGGGAGCTGGCTCAGGTCTCTTCCCATCTTGCCTGATGGCTTTGGGTATCCATGCAAGCCACACCACATACTAATACATCAAAAGCACCCACTGCTGTCTCCATAGTATAAAAGGCTGAACAAGGCACGACTGCCCTTGCCATAGCTCCCTCTGCTGGGAACCACAAAAAACTACAGGTGTCTGGGGCCAGCCCCACTACCTTGAATGCAACCTCAGCTCAAAATGAGTGCAGAAGCCAGCCAAGACTACAGAAATATAAATAAATAAATATGTGTAGGATGAAGCAGTTTTCCTCTAACTAGGGAGGGGCCAACCACTGGACAGCCGTCTCAGGTCCAGGGATTCTGGAAGCCATGATCCTGTTTACAGCCTGCTACATTCCCTGCCATAGCCAGGCAGATGTTAACTTGAAGAGGGACAGAGGAACCTGAACTGTGCTCTTCGAGGTCACACCTAAGAGCTGGGAAGAGGAAGGCAATATGGAATTTCCTGAGCTGTCCCAGTTAAATTGCTCTTCAGAGTCCCAGCTTCGAGCCATGAAGTACTATCTTCTACCTCCACACAACACTGCCTAGCACATCCCAGACACAAAAGTGTCCCTTTCCTTGAAAATCACAACAAACACCAGTCAAGACATATGCCAGTGTGCTTCTCAGCCACCTCCATCAGCCACTGTTATAAACCCTAACTCTGCTTCCCTCTTACTAAAACAGCTTTTCCAAACCGGGCACCAACAATGGAGGGGAAACTGGAATTCCACTCATCAACCTCATGGCCCAATGGGCCTCTGGCCCGAGAAGCACTGAGTGAGGGCTCCTTGCAGGTCCTCAATCACAGAGGGCCAGTGCCTCCACAGATTCTGGGCTGACAGTTGTCCTCACTATGCTCTGAGCTATGCAAGCCTCCAGGCTCTGTGTGCCTCGTGGTAAGCAGGGTCTGTGCTGGAGGCTTCTGTCTACTGGAGGATACAAGAAGACTCCCCAAGGCAGCACCAGCAACAGGAGCATGTGGAGGAGGCCATAGGCTTAGGAGGAATGAGGTCTAGGTCCTCATCATCTGGAATCTCATCCAGGTGGTAGCCATCCTGTAGCAGTTGTCGGTTTACATCCTGGTTCACCTGCTAAAAGAAGGCAAGGTGGGAATTAACCAAGATGCCAAGCAGAGACTTCCTGTCCATGCTCCACCCCACACATCCTGGGTCTACAGGAAGCACCACTTTCTCCAAGTTGTGCCTTCACTAATATCCTCCAGGCTTCAAGTCAGTGACCCCCCCAGGGGAGCTGTTATCGGGAGAATCCTAACACAGCTGATACCAGTTTCAAATTCAAGATTGTTTTACATTTCCCCAATCTTTCCCACAGGAACCCAGATGTCCCTGCCAAGGCCGAAGAATATGAGACAATGACCACAGAACAATGGCTAGAGTAGTAGAGGATTATGGCTACAGTGGGAAGGGCAGGTTTGCCTATACTGCTTGTTAGACCCGCCACCATTTCTGGCTGTGGTTGAGAGGTGGGTCCTTGCAGTAAGAAACCAGTCAGCCTGGTTTCACCAGTTCCACTCGGCCAACAAAGTAAATGAGGCTAAAAAGTGTAAGACTTCCTTTGGTTCTTGACTAAGTTTACTTTTATTTTAACACTCTTAGCCTTTTAGACATTCAAGGACAATGGTATCCAAATTGTCTCTTTTCTCTTTCATGAAAACTCAAAAGGTTACCCAGTAGCTTTCCAGAGGCTGAGTCAGGAGGACTGCTAAACATTTGAAGACCGCTTAGGTTACAAAGTGAGCTCAAGGCCAGCCTGAACTGTATAGTGAAACCCTGTCTCAAAAAGAACAACAAAGTACAGAAGGTACTGGAGGGTTTGTGTTTGTGTGTGTGCTGGAAGGGCAGCAAGCAGTGTTTCTTAAAGGTATTAAATAATTACAACAAGCATTCAAGCAAGCAGAGGCCAGTCAACCCTTAGCTGGGATCTACCAGGAGGAATCATTATGTTCAACCCTGAGGATGTATATCTCCTGGTTGTCAACAGCCCTCCTAAGATGCCTATACCTCTGTGGGGGAAGAGGGCAGAATGCAAGAGCAGAGAACAGACCAGAATTCTGGCACAGTGCTGTATACACAGCAGGTACCACACCCACATCTGGCAATGGTGATGAGGCTGCCCACAGTGTGGCCCCGCGCAAAAGGGCGATCTGGACTTGCCTCGGCAGAGGAGTACCCGGAGGAGTATCTGGATTCCTGCTCCCCATCACTAGGAGAAGAGGAACATGGTCAGATCAGAGGAGACCTGCTGAGCACAGTGGCAGGTGGTGAGGTGGACAGAATACAAGGGGGTCCAGGTGATTTATGAACTGACCACACACCAGAATATTCAACCCCAAACCAGCGGAATGCAACTGCTGTGTCAATGGGTTCCAGCAGGAACAGGGTCACTCTCACTAATGGTGTATACCTACTAGGTCAGGGTGGTTCCCCAGGATACGGGTACAGAGTCTTGACATAGATGGGAAACAAGCAAAGGAACCAGGTGCTACAGTGCTGTCCCAGAGACACGCTCACCTGTCAGAGTCAAGGGACACCAGGTTCTCATCTGGACTCTGGCTCAAAGCAGTATAGCCTTTGTTAAACTTCACTGACCTGAGGAACAAAGAGACACCAAGCACAGATTAAAGCCCAGGCACTGTGCAGGGAAAGCCGGAGTCATCCTTATAGAAAAGGAAAGCTACATACTCCAAGTACAATGCCTGTATACAGTCTACCTGCTCTACCTAGACACCCAGCCAAGTCTCTGCAGCACACACACACACCTGTATACAGTCTACCTGCTCTACCTAGACACCCAGCCAAGCCTCTGCAGTGCACGCGCACGCACACACACCCCACCCCCTCCTGCCCTGTGCTCCTGGAAGAGGTACATCAGGCCTTTCACAGGAGCCCAGGAAAAACACTCCTACACCTTATTTAACCAGAGGACCAAAAGCAAATCTGACTCTGCGGGTTTCAGCTCTTAGCTGCAAAGGGAAGCACGAGTTCTTATCCAGCTCTGGGAGCCTGACCAGAACATAGCACAAGCCTTTTCCACGCGCTGTCCATTCTCTCCTGGGGCCTGCAGCACCACGGTCCTCACTGACTCACTCACTCACTCCAGAGTCTCTTTCTGGGGATATCACTGCCGTAAGGGGAAAGAGAAGGATGGCGCTTCTCTACCATGTTCCAGAATGAATCTGACGGCGCGATCAGAGGAACCCCAGACACGGCCGTGACCCCGAAGCCAAGGATGCAGTCTTGGGGATGAGGCCCGCCCGGGGAGATGTCGCCACAGACCTTTTCCCTGAAGAGTCCGGGCGGCTCGGCAGGGCGCCTAGCACGCCTTTCCTCCGCAGCATTGCCTTGGCAAGGTCCCGGTGTTTCTCTGGAAAGCAAAGGGCCCGATCAGCCTCGTCTTCCCGTCCCACAGACCCCTGTTCCCTAGACCTCCCGGGACCCACCCCACGCACGCAGCTTGGCCTGGACCGACGGCACGCGCGCCACCGTGTACGGCCCTCGCTTTTCCACGGCCACGCGCTCCCCGCCTCTCCTTCCCGAGGACAGGCCAGTAGCTCCCGCCACACGCTCCGGGCCCATTCCTGCCCGGGACCCGACAGTGGAAGCGTGAGCCGCGCGGCCGCCAGGCTCCGCAGTCGCCATTGGTAGGCCTCGCCCCGCCGCTCACGCCGCCCCGCCCTCGGGCTCGGGTGCCAGCGGCGGGCCGGTGCTCCGGCAGCAAGATGGCGGCGCGCGTGCGCGGACGGTCCCTCCGCACTGTCTGGTGGGAATACAGAGCGTGTATCACAACGGTTCCACCGTGCGAGGAGAGCGGCAGGATCCTTCCTGCTGGTCCCGGGCGCTGTGGAAGTGAAGTCCCTCTGACCCCAGTCCAGTGCTCAGTTCTGTCTCTAGTGAGAAAAAGATACACAGTACTGCGGGTGTGCGACTGTGATCCCGGGAAGCTGAGGCAGAAGTCTCACCTTGAGCTTGAGGGCACCTTGGAACTACCTACCGAGACCCTCTCAAACCAAGAGTAGGAGGGAGAGAGGTACCAGGTTTTTGCTCCAGGCTAGCGAACAGGTGAGAGTTCAGGAAGGTGACACCACCAGCGACAGTGATAGCAGTTGGATCCAACGTCAAACCTTGCATCCTTGCTTTTGCTGTACTGAGGGTTGAACCCAGAGCCCCACATCTCAGGCCTTTTTAGAATTTTTTGAGACTGGATCTCGCTAAATCACAAGGGTGTATTTGAATTTGTGATCTTCCTGCCTCAGCCTTCCAGAATGCTGAAATGGTGCTGCCTGAGACCTTGGTTCTAGCCTTGCCTCTCCACATCTCAAATTCATATAAAATAGAGCCGGAGGTGCAGTTGGAGCTGGGAGGAAGGGCCCTTACGTGGCAGGTGCAAGCCGTTTGGCAAAATAAATATAGTGGATGGGCTCAGGAAGATAGCTCAGCAGTCTAAAACACCTGATTAAGCAAGCTTAGGCAGCGCAGGGACCGCGGTTAGATGCCTGGCACCACGTGCTGCGCCAGCCCAGCCCCCAGGGTAGGCTGAGCTGACCACAATAAATAAAAAAAAATAAAATAAAAGGGGCTGGGGAGATGGCTCAGTGGAATGTTTCCCTGGCGAGCACAAGAGCCTGAGTTCAATCCCCGGTTTACACACACACACACAACAATAAAATTAAATTAAAAAAATAAATAATGGTGGAGCTGGTTCTTTAATAGCTGTGTAGTAACAAACCGTGTGTGACTGGGCAAGGACTTTTTTAGGGTTCTGGCTTCTTGAGCCCCCAAAGGCCTGCTGGAAATTAATTTTGGATCCCTGGAGGAGCCTTGGATCTCAGTGCTGTGTCCTGGCCCGTTTGTCAGCCTCTATAGGCTCGGACAGCAGCTTGAGCTAGAGCTTCGGGAGCAGACCCTAATTGTTAGCCGGACTATGCTGTGGGCAAGATGGGGAAAAGGGAAGGATTCAGCCCTGGATTTAGAAAATCAGGAACACATGGATCCTACTCCTTGCATGATCTGTTGGGCTGGCTGCTTTTGACCTCCAGAAACTTCAGTTACAGGTAGTCTAGCTGAATGCTTAAAGGGGAAGTCAGTCTTACTCCTTTTATACAAATTCACCAAACATCAACCTGGAATTTGAACCCAGATCCTCATGAATTCCAATTTTTTTCTCCCGGTTTTGCTACTTGTCACAACTACTATGGAGGCTGAGTCAGGAGGTTTAATCCTGACTCAGGATTTGGATATTTTATTTACAAGGGGGGGTTGGAAACAGAGTGAGTGCTTGAAGTTAAAAAAAAAAAAAGCAAAATGGCATTGCTAAGGATGGGTTATGTTGGAAGTGAGGGGGGTGTATTTTGAGGGAAGTTTATGTCTTTTACTATAATCAATTTGTTATTTTTCACTTTATGCTTCATTCCCAAACTATATGTTCTTGTTTCTTCAGTTTCTTTTCTTCCTTTTTTTCCAATGTATTTAGTATGGCTTCTACAGGGTCTCACTACACAATTCAGACTTGTAGTGATTCTCCCGCTTTCAGCCTCTCAAGCACTGGGATTACAGGCAAGCACCACCACGCTGTCTCAGTCGCCTTCTCAGCGTGTCTGGGGGCAGGACTGGCACAGCATGCTAGGGATCAAACCCCAGTCCCTGTGTCTGCCTAACCAGGCCCCTTTAATCTGCTGAGCTATCTGGCTGACCCTCTTCAGTTTCTTCTAAAATGTCATTTTCCTCTTCCTCTTGGGGAACATTTGCGAGTAAATCTGTGAGCTGTTTTGCATCTTGGGCACATTGCTTACCTGAAGGTGCTGAATTACCCAAGTGGTTATGTCTAAACCTTCCAAGTCAGTGTTACTCTGCTTTTTTTTTTTTTCCTTTTTGAGACAGGGTTCAGGCTGGCCTTAAGCTCATTTTGTAGCTCAGGCTGGTCTCAAACTCACAACAATCCTCCTGCCTCAGCCTCCCGAGTGCTTACTCTGCATTTTTTTTTTTTTTTGGCGGAACCGGGAATTGAGCTAAGGCCCTTACTATTGCCAGGCAAGTGCTTATCGTACTGAGCCATTTCCCTGGCCCCTGCATTTTTAAACATATGCACCAAAAATCAAGCACTGTGTGGGCCCTGGGCACAGCTGCCACCCCACCATCACCATCATATCAGGACAGCACTCAATGCTTTTGTCTTTTTTGAGACAGGATCTTGCTATATAGTTCAGGTTGGCTTTAAGCTCACTTTATAGCCCTGGCTGGTCTCAAACTCAGTGATCCTAAGTGCTGGGATTACAGGCTGTACACAACACTGGGTGCAGCACCTGATGCTTCTGCAGCGGACAGACACCCTTCTGATGCGTGGCCCTCTGGGTATAGGTGCTCCTGATGGCAGGCCAGGGCAGCTCCATTGGTGTTCGTAAAGAGAACATGAAATTTGACTTGTGCATGAAAAGGCTTCTTACTGATAACTTCAAAACATTTACCACTTATTTGAACCACTGCTCATTATCAACTGTTTCTGGCAATTTCTGTCCATTAAAGTCATTTATCTCACTTGATCTGATACTACCCAACACGTGGCTCTTCCTCTCAAAATGACAAGAGGGGAAAGTTCTGAATGAATTCGGGACACTGGAACAGCTACACAACAGCTTGACTAAAGAGCATTTCCAGGACTGATGCAGGAAGTAGCAAGAATGATGGGATAAGTGCAGAAGTGACAATTAATGGCAGTGAAATTTTATTGTAATAAATTTTTTGTACTCATTAACTACTGAAAATCAGGGACCGGGGAGATGGCTCAATGGAATAAGTGCTTCCCTGGCAAGTTCAAGGGCCTGAGTTCAATCCCCAGTTTTTCAAAAATAAATAAATAAATGTTTTTCTTTTCTTTATTTTTAGGGAAGGGTCTACAGAGTGTTCAGGGTCTCACTACTAGATCGCACTAGTAGTAATTCTCCTGTTTACAGCCTCCTAAGAGCTGGGATTACATATGTGCTACCATGCCCAGTCTCAATTGATTGCAGTCTCAGGCTGGGCTGGCACAGGGGTCAAACCCCTGGCCCCTGCACCTGCTTGCAGGTGCTTTAATCCGCTGAGCTATTTGGCAGGCTGTAGACATATTCTTGTTCTTGAGACAGGATCTGGCTATGTAGCCCAGGTTGGTCTTAAACCCATGACAATCCTCCTACCCCAACCTCCTGAGTATACCAATATACCCAGCTTACTGCAGTAATTTTTAAAAATTAAGCATTAAATGTATTTTTACTTTATTTTTTATTAACTATTTTTCTTAACAGCTTTTATTCCTTCCAATTTGGTACTAGGACCTTGAATCCAGTGCCTCCTCATTGGATTGTCTTTTTGAGACAAGGACTCACAAAATCTACTAGCTATTCCTTATTATAGCTAGGTTTCTCCTACCAGCTTCCAGAGTAGCTGGGATTACAGGCATGGACCACTACATCTGGCTGTACCAAGCTTTTCTGTTTTTGATATTTTATGTCTTTTTGAGACAGGGTCTCACTATGCAGTTCAGGCTGGCCTTAAACTCACTTTGTAGCTCAGGCTGGTCTCAAACTCACAACAATCCTCCTGCCTCAGCCTCCCAAGTGCTGGGATTACAGGCATGCGCCACCACGCCCGGCTAATTTTGATATTTTAAAACAGGGTATATGTAAGCCAGCCTGGCCATGAATGCTTGATCATCCTGCCTCAGCCTCTGGGATGCAGTAATTACAGGCATGTACTTTCCATGCCTGATTTATGCCAAACTCTTATTAAAGCCTAGAGAGGGGCCAGGGAGATGGCTCAGTAGAATTAAGTGCTTGCCTGCAAGTACAAGGGCCTGAGTTCAATCCCTGGCTCCAGGTATGGTGGTACACACCTATAATTCCAGCACTCAGGAGGCTGAGGCAGGGAACAGTTTAGAGTTTAGGACCTGCCTGGGCTTCAAAGTGACCTCAAGGCCAGCCTGAAATGCAGTGAGACCCTGTCCCAAAATATACCAAAAAAAAAAGGGAAAAAAATTAATTGAAGTATATTATGTACAGGTACAAATTCCCTGATGAATATGGTCAGGGAGATGGCTCAGTGAAATAAGCGCTTCCCTGGCAAGCACAAGCGCCTGAGTTCAATCCCCGGTTCCGCCAAAAAAAAAGAGGAATAACGTCTTTGGTTTGGGAGATAGCTCTGTAGAATAAGCACTTGCCTGGCAAGTACAGTACATGAGTTCAAACCCCGGTTCCACAAAAAAAAAGTAATCAATCTGTATGATACATATGTATAATTTTTTTTAAAAAGTTGAATAGTTATAAAGAAAAAATCTGTATACAAGATACAGATAAATTTATTTATTGGCTTGCTAAATTTATTTATTTATTTATGGAACTGGCGATTGAATTCAAGCCCTTGAGCTTGCCAGGCAAGTGCTTATTCTACTGAGCCACCTTCCTGGCCCTGGCTTGCTAAATTTATTGGCAAACTATTTGTTTGAGAATTTTCAAAGTAAAACGTAGGAAAAGGAAAAAAGAGCTCATTTTATTAGGATAGAATCTTTATTCCACCCTGGGCAATTATTTTGAGACCCTGTCTCAAAATAAAATAAAAAATAGCTGAAAGGCCAGGAGCTCAGTGGCACAGCACCTGCCTGGCAAGCACAAGGTCCTAAGTTCAATTTTTGGTATTTAAAAAAAAAAAAAAAAAAAAAAAAGGCTAAGAAATGAGAAATACTTTGGGACTCCCTGGATTCAATCCTCAGTCCATATTGAGAAACCAAACCTCCTTGCTTTAAAGATTATTTCTAGGAAGCCGGGCCTGGTGGCGCAGGCCTGTAATCCCCGCACTGGGAAGGCTGAGGCAGGAGGATTGTTGTGAGTTTGAGACCAACCTGAGCTACAAAGTGAGCTCAAGGCCAGCCTGAACTACACAGTGAGACCCTGTCTCAAAAAGACCAAAAAAAAAAAAAAAAGATTATTTCTATTTTATATTAAGGACTGTCAGACTTTTTCTAGAGTCAGATAAAGGCCAAAGGATAACTTTTTTTTTGACCTTGTGAATCATGAAGTAAGTCTCTGTCCCAACCACTCATGCCATGACAATATAGTGCGAAGCAGTGTGGAGTGGAGGTGGGGCATGGGGTGCAGCACAGGCCAGGTGTGGGCACATCCCTACAGCCCCAGCAGTCTGGGAAGTTGAGGCAACAGGACGAGGGCTATGAGCCCAGACCTCCTCTCAGGATAAAAACATAAAGAAGGGCTGGGGATGTAGCTCAGCACAAAGGACCTGTGTTCAATCCCTGGTCCTGCAAAGTAAATAAAACAAAAGATAATGCACAACAATGCAAATGGACTTAATGCCACTGAACTGCATATTTTACAATGATCAAGATAGTAAATTTTATGTATAATTTTGTGTAGTTTTTTTTTTAGTCAAAAAGCAGCATAGTTAGCCTATTATGAGTGGCTGGATACCAGTAAAACCTTGTTTGTGGGCAAAATTTCTTAACTTTAACATGCTGTAGAATAACAATTTTAAACCATTTAAAAACATAAACACAACTCTTCCCTTCCATGACATACAAAAACAAGGTGCTAGCAACATTTAGACCTGGGTCTGGGATACAGCTTTGTGGTACAGTGCCAGCCTGGCAAGCACAAGGTCATGAATCGATTCTTGGTACCAAAAAAGTATTTGCAGTCCTGGATCCTTGTTTGCCTGTCCTCCCCCACACTTCTGTACTTTTAAGTCTGCAGTACTGGGGGTTGAATCCTAAACCTTTACACTGACCTGCATCCCTAGTCCTTTTTTATTCTTTGAGTCTCACTGGAAATTGCTGTTTCCTGGGCTGGGCTAGAACTTATAATCCTCCTGCCTCAGCCTCCCAGAGTGCTAGGATTAGAACTGTGCATCACCACAATGGGCTGCCTGCTTTTATCTTAAAGGAAATAATAACATGTTAAAATATATGGCTTCTTTTGGTAGTGTAAGGCTTAGAATAGTCATAATAACCTTTAAGGCACAACACTGAGTAAATGCAAAAAAAAAACACTGAGCAAACACACCATTGAATGTTAAGTATATATTCACATTTTATTTTCTTTCTTTTTTAATATATTCAGTATAGGGTCTACAGGGTCTTACTATACAGATAAGACTTGTAGTGATCCTCTTGTGTTCAGTCTGCCAAATGCTGGGATTACAGTCACACACCACCATGCATAGTCTATGGTAGGTAATTTTTTTTTTACATTTTTGTTTCCTGCATTGTTTCAAGAACATGGAGGGCCAATCAAATAGCTCAATGGATTAAAGTGCCTGCAAACAGGAACAGGGGCCAGGGATTTGATCCCCAGGCCTGCCTCTGGGGCACATTGAGCCAGCAATTAAGACTGGGTGTGGTGAAAAACCTGAAATCCCAGCTCTTGGGAGGTTGTAAACAGGCAAATCACTAGATCACTATAAATTGGATCTAGTTGAGATTACTATAAGTTGGATCTAGTCGTGAGACCCTGAACACCCTGTAGACCTTCCCTAAATTAAAAAAAAAAAAAAAAAAGAACACAGGAAAAACAGGGCTAGAGGTATAGCTCAGTAGAAGAGCACTTGTCTAGCATGTACAAGGCCCTGTGATTCCCCATCATCTAAAAAACCAAGAATCAAAACCAGCAAAGATGAAAAGGAGAAACAGATTTCTCTCTTTTAAGGCAGTGTCTAGGTAGTGCAGGGTAACCTTGAACTCACAGGGTTCCTCCCGGCTCAGCCTCCCAAATGTTGGGATTATAGGTGTGTGCCACCATATCCAGCCACAAGATATTTTGGAAAGAATAAAAGGTCAGTACTGCTGGGCACAGTGGTACACACCAGCACTCAGGAGGCTGAGGCAAAGGATCACTTTGGATACCTATTTTTTTTTTTTTTTGCAGAACGGAACCAGGGATTGAACTCAGACCCTTGCACTTGCCAGGGAAGCACTTATTCTACTGAGCCATCTCCCAGGCCCCAAGGATCACTTTGGGTTCAAAACCACCCTGAACTGCACAGGAAGACCATGTTTTCTCTTTTCCAGGCAGCACCTTACTTCAGTTGCTCATTTGTTTGTTGTTTCTTTTTTCCAGGCACCTTACTTCAGCTGCTTGCTTATTTATTTATTTATTTATTTATTTCTTGGTGCAGAGTCCCACTATGCAGCTTGGTCTCATAGTAGTCCTCCTGTTTTCAGTCTCCCCATCACTGGAATTACAGGTATGTGCTGCCATGCCTGGTCTTGGTGGCCAGCTCAGTATGAACAGCACGGGGCCAGCAAGAGTATATATGGTGCTGGGGATTGAACCCTGGTCTCTATGCTTACCTAAGTTATCCACTGGCCCTTCAGCTGTTCTTTAATTGCCATGCCGCCAGAGGCCTACCACACAAAATGCACTGTGTCCAAGGTGAACACTGTACCTCTAGGGAAGAAGAGAGGGGAAGACACTAAGAAAATGCACCAGGGGCTGGGAAAATGGCTCAGTGGAATTAGCGTTTCCTTGGCAAGTGCAAGGGTCTGAGTTCAATCCCTGATTCCACAAAAAAAAAAAAAAAAAAAAAAAAAAAGCACCAGGTATGAGGGACTAGTGCTTATTGTCAAGATCCTCCATCTACTCTTCCATCTCCCACCAGCCTTGGGAGGACATGGTCAGTCTCCACAGTCAGGGTCTGAGGCTGTAAAGCTTGCTAACCCTTTTGAGAAGGAAATGATTTCTGAGTCACTCCCAGCTTTCAGCTGGTTTAGCAGCAGAGCACTCACAGCTACTGATGAAGCTGGCCTTCCTGGTAGGGGCAAAGCAGGTTTCCCGGCAGTAGGAAGGCACAATACCAAGCATAAGCTAGCACCCTTCATTTTCTGAATCTCAATGCAAAGAATGAAATAATACCTAATTTCGGTTCAAACTTATTTCCATTTATTAAAGTCCAGGTTACCATCACATGACTTGGTACTTAATAAAGGAAAACTTGTTCAAATAAGGTAATATGTTATCATCAGCATTTCCAGGCGATTGTTTACAATCAAGTAGCACTGTCAAGATATCCTTGAGGAAGAAGCCCGTCTAGAAGAAAAAACACAAAAGTATTAGCAAGGAAAGAATGAAGATAGAATTTTTAAAAATATATATTTTTAGTATTCTTTTTTTCATGCCAGGGATCAAACTCTGGGCCTTGCATATTCTTTTTTTCTTTTTGTGGGAACAGGGATTGAACTCAGGCCCTTGCACTTGCCAGGGAAGCACTTATTCCACTGAGCCGTCTTCCCGACCCCTAGGCCTTTCATATTCGAAGGAAGGAAAGAAGGAAGGAAGGAAGGAAGGAAGGAAGGAAGGAAGGAAGGAAGGAAGGAAGGAAGGAAGGAAAGAAGGAAGGAAGGAGAGA
>PVKA01004913.1:0-35180 GCA_004027165.1 Ctenomys sociabilis
TCTTTGTCAAGGTCTCACTATGCAACTCAAACTCATAATGATCTTCCTGTTTTCAGCCTCTCTAGTGCTGGGATTACAGGTGAGCACCACCAGGCCCAGAATCCATGGTCAGCTCAGCGTGCCCAGAGGGCAGGGCTGGTGCAGAATGTGATGTCAGGGATCCAATCCAGTTCCTTGAGCCTCAGCAAGCACTTAGTTCTTTGAGTTAACTCCCAGCCCTTCAGCTACTGTTTTCAATATAACAAACCATCTTTTAAAAGAAATAATGGTATTTTGCCACCTTTGAGGTGTTTTGCAAAATGTTACTTGATATGTTACTTTTAAAAGAGGAGCTGATAGGTAGAATAAGAGTACTGAAGAGAACAGCAGTGACCAAGTGCATCCTGACCTATTTCATGCCTGGGGAAAAATATACCCAGCTTCCTATTCTCATGTATGTTGACAGCTGAAGTAGTCACTGCACACTTTGTCTACCACCTGCTGGACAACAGGAAGAATCAAAGCAAGGAACAATGGAGTTTGACTCCCATGCACACCCAGTAGACTGAGAAGCTACTGTCATTGTATGCAGGAGGTCCTGCCCTGTTGAAGACATGAAGACTTTAATAGGAGGACTATTTCAATCTCAAAGCATAAACAAAAGTGCTGAAAATCAAATCAACTCTTGTTGTTCAAGAAGGCAACAAGAGTTAACCTTCTCAGTGAAGGGTAGGTTGTGGCCAGGCTTGGCACAGGCAGTGAATTGGGGGCTCTGTATCACTGTGATGAATTTTACTTCTCTTTTAATGCCTCCATCGAAACCTAACCCTTGACAAATTATAAATCAATTGAACAGGGTAATTTACTTATTCTGAATCGGATGTTTGTGTAGGGTTATTTTGCATCTGGAAAAATAAACAGTCAGCTTGTGGTTTCCTAGCCATTTGGCAGAAAGGAAAAAAGCATCAGGTCACTGTCCAATGGAGCAGTGGTAGCACTGAACGTGGGGCAGCAATTTAGAAGAAGAAGGGGGAAAAACAACGATGAACACTGCCCCCTCCATGGGCAAGGATTTTGGCTAGATTGGCAGGACTTGTTCTGCGGATTAATAGGTTTTGCTTGATGGCGAGCAGGTCATAGGAATTATTCTCACTTCTTTGTAGCTTTTCAGTTTCCATTACCCTTCTGTGACAGTTGATGGGGAAAATTGGTATCAAGGTTAAGGGAGCTGATGATTGTAATTAAATACATATAAAGACAACAATTTTATTCAATCAAAGGCTTTGGCAGAATGACTTAAAATGCAACCCCCAAAAATTCAATCCATAAAGCTATATTACATGAATATTGAAATCAGCACTTGGAAGGTTGAATGGTGTTCATTTTGGTTAAATCAGAATTCTCCAAAGGACAATGAAGGACAGAGACCGTAAAAGAAATGATGATAAAGTTAACATTAATTCCATATAGCTTACAAAGATATCTGAAGTATGATATCCTCATTTCCATATTCTAATATCTTATGTTACTTTGGTTGGAAAAGAAATTTTAGGTGGAGCAAAGACTTGTTTCACTTTATTAACTGAAATATTCTTACCATCTGGAATTAATAAGTGAATAAATAAAAACTGTGAGTGAATATAAATAATACAAAATAGAGCAATTAAATTCTTTTTGAAAATTCTGTAATAATAGTGGGAGATAACATTAAATTAAAACTTGAAATCATGTAGCTAAGGCATTATTTTCCTAATGATTCAATTTTAATGAAAACATTAAACATAATATGCAATCAAAGAATACTGTGGATGTTTAAATTTAAAAATGTGAGGTCTGCCAAATAGCTCAGTGGATTAAAGGAAGCAAGTGCTGTGGCCTGGGGCTTTCTGGGCTGACCCCCGGAGCATGCTGAGATGGCAATAAAGACTGGGGGTGGCGATGCACCTGTCATCCCAGCTCTTTGGAAGCTGTAAACAGGCAGATCACTATGAGTCCAATTTAGTAGTGAGACCTTGAATACCTTGTAGACCCTTCCCTAAAATATAAAATAAAATAAATAAATATAAAAATGTGTTATAGTAAAAAATTACATTGTTATTATTCCTGCTTAAAAGGCTTTCCCTCACTTTGAGCACATTGTTCCATAATCCTTGCCTCTTTCCAAAGAAATCTAGATGGTCTATTTTATGTCTTTAGAAATTGTTATGGCTGTCTCAGAAACCAGAATTGTTTCAAAACATTTATGGTAATTTGTTTCAAATGAAAATATTTTGATGTATAAATCAGCCACACTATTAACCTGATCAGAAATACTTCCCATTCTTCCGTAAATTCCACATGACCATGAAAAGTAGATATTTTGAATGCACTGGAGGCTTTGAGTCAGCAAAGTAGCTTAACAAACACTTATGAAAGAAAACTTCCAGAGCTACTCAAAAAATGGCAATAACAATGAAATAATAACTTACAAAATGATAAGACTATAGTAGACAGGGGTTATAGGCAACTTTTCTAAATTTTATTTTGTGTGTATAACTCATATAGGCATATATGACTTAATTGCCTTTGTAAATTGACAAACATGTTCTGGATAGCACTAAGTGATTATTTTCCATGACTGTATAATTGCCTATCTCTCATTGTTATCCTATCCTAGTTTACTTAGTCATTTTCTAAATAACTAAAACTATTTATTCTACTTATTTTCCTTATTTTAATGTTTTGATTTTTCTATTCATATTTTTTTCAATTGCCTTCTAAATCTCCTCAAACATTTTTCTTAGGCAAGAAGACATACGATGTCACTTGCTCTGTGTGCTAATATTAAAATGAACTAAATGGAAAATTTGGATATTTGAAACTTTGAAGTAGGAGCTCCAGGAATTACCAGTCCAAACAGAACTTGAAGAAGATAGGATTGATACAGTAGAACATGCAGATACTTCTATCCTAAACAAACACGTAGCACAGAAATCGAGAATAACAGCTGCTAGATTACCAGAAAAATTCAGAAGAATTATAGGAGTTAGGAAAAGATCAGAGGATATCAAAATTATACAACATTTTCCCACTGAAATCATAGCAGAAAATTATCTGTATCTAAAGAATAAATTCAATAACTGGACAAATAAATCATAGAGAAGCCGCAAACAACCACATGAAAGAAGTTGCTTGAAAATAAAATCAGTTAAAATCCTATAAATTCAACACAAAGATAATATTAAAAGCTGTTAGTGTAAACACCAAGTAATGTACAAAGGAAACCAACCTATTAGAGTAACTTCACTTTCACAATACAGTCCAAGAGAGCTTGGTGTGAACTGTGGCAAGCTTAAAAATGTTGTCAACCAAGATTACTTTATCTTACCAAAATATTTTTAAAAACTGATGGAGAACTAGAAACTTCATGACAATGAAAATGTCAAAAAATGATAAAAATATGTATATACACGATAGGATAGATATATAACTACTTTCTCTTAGTTCAATGAGAAGAAATGTTTTTACTAATATTGTTTAGACAAGACATCATTTCTACATCTTGTCCTCTGTATAACTACTCCGAAGACAACAATCTGCAATGTATTAATTTTTGTAACTGTCCTACTAACTTGTTTTGAAACTGTTTCAGGGCTATTTCAACTTTTTCTTTTCTCATTAAAATGAATAAAAAATAAAAACATGTGATAAAAATAAATAAATAAATAACAAATTTAAAAAATCACAAGCAGCAAAATAACATTGCAGAGGGCAGAGTTTTAGATGAAAACAATGAAACTAAGCGCCAGCAAAGCACATAAATGACATAATACATGGACCTGGGAATCTATTTTTAAAAAATAAACAAAGAAAGGAAGCAGCACTGGAAATACAATGTAGCCGCAGGAGTCAGCAAATACCTTTCAATAGTAACGTTCGCTATCAGTGATCTTAACAAAAGGCACAGACCGGCAGATTGGGCCAAAAAGCTCAGCTCAAGCTTATGTTGACTGCAAGACACACACACTGCATGCCAAAGAAACAAACAGATTAAGACCTAAAGGGTAAGAAAAAGTTACATATATATACATTTATATTCAATGAAACTGAAATGCAAAAGTAACCTGCAGTTACTGTAAATTCAGACAATGTGAGGTGTTAGTCAAGAATGATCAGAAGAAATATAAATTTATAGACTACAGGTGAAGGGAAAAATTCAGCAGGAAGCTAAAAACTGTAAGTATATATGCATTCAATGTTGGCATATCCAATTTCACAAAAATAAATAGAGAAAAAGTATCATGTAACTGCACACATAGACTCCAACGTATTTGTAGTGGAGTACTTTTTTTTTTTTTTTTTTTTTTTGGTGGAACCAGTAATTGAACTCAGGCCCCTGTACTTGCCATGGAAATGCTTATTCCACTGAGCCATCTCCCTGGCCCTAGTAGTGGAATACTTTAAGACCTTACTAACACAAATAGATCAATCAGAGAAAAAAGCTTATCAATAGTAAGAGTTGAACCACATCATTGTATAAACAGACTTAAGAGATAAATATGAAATGCTTTCTGGAAGCAGCACAATACACATTTTTCTCAGCATACACTGAGCTTTCTAAAAGTAGGCCATATTTTAAACCATAAAGATGCTTCCATTTATATAAAATAATTAAAACAATGTCGGTGTCCTCTAGGACCATAATAAAAAATAAAAAATAAAAAAATAAAAAACTAGAAATCAACAGCCAAAGAAACCAACAGAAAAAATACTACATGAAAGTATGGAGAATAAATGATACATATTTGCATAATCAATGGTTACAACAGAGATAATGGAAAAAATTAAAAATTTCCTAGACCTACATGATGGTATCCCAACATATGGAATGTCTACAAGACACAACAAAAGCAGTTCTAAGGGGGAAGTTTATAATTTTAAATGCACATGTTAAATAAAATACCTTAATCTTGTATATCAAGTGGAAATAAAAATATTATAAAAGTCATACCAGATGTTAGAAGTTTTTTTTTTTTTCTTGGCAATAAAAGTCACACCAGAAATCAATGAAATTGAGAATATTTAGTACAAAAGGTAAATAAATCAAATAGTTGGGTCTTTGAAAGGATAAAATAAAAAAGATTTAGAAACTCGACTGTTAGCTAAACTATTCAGAGAAAGGGTAGAAAAAACTCACAAGCAAAATCACAACAGCTTCCATAAGTATCACTTGAGTATAATAGGAATTTATTCGCTAAACTTTCCATTCAGTAAATTGGAGATCCGAGAAGGGATAAGATTCTAGACAAATACGAATTATCAAAAATGAATGAGAATATGTAAAAGCTCTGAACAGACCTTTTGACCAGTCTGACAGGCAATAACACAGACACAGTAATAAAATCCTTACTAAGTAAATAAAGTGAAGGAACCAATAGATCCCTTGCTATGTATAAACAAAATGTGGGGGAAAATGTCATAAAATTTGGGAAAGATTCCTCAAAATTTTCCACAGACTTAAAAGGAAATGAGCATTTCCAACTTCATTCTTTGTAGGTAGGATGATAAAAAAAAAAGGACAAAAGTTGAATAAAGTAAACTACAGATCAATTTCCTTAAAGCACATAGATACAAAAATTAACAAGATAGGGGTCGAGGAGATGGCTCAGTGGAATAAGCACTTCCCTGGCAATTGCAAGGGTCTGAGTTCAATCCCTGGTTCAGCCAGAGAAAAAAGAAGATATTCAGAGACAGCAACAAATATTTGACAGACACATAGTCATGACAAGGATGGCTTCATCCCAGACATATAGACATAGATATATAGTAGTAGTTCAACTTAAAATTAAATAAAAGTAATATATATACTAAAACACATAAACATGTAAGAAAGGATAAAAGTCACCTCATCATCTCAATAGATACAGAAATGACCTCAGCAATACCCATCTTCATTTATGATAAAAACTGATAAAAATAGTTGTAGAAGGTCCCTATCTTAAACTGACAAAAGTCATTTATAACAATCTATTGTCATCTAGCTAAGAGGAGAGAAATATAAAATATGTCCTCAACAATCAGTACCTGGTCAAGGTATCCACTATTACTGCTCACATTGAATAAATTATTCAAAATTTTAGACAGATAAATCAGCCAGAATAATCTAAAAGGTTTGGGTAAGAAAATAAGTCAAACTGTTGCAATTTACATATAAGAGGATCCTTTACATGGAATACCCAAAAATCTATCAAAAAACTCTCACAACTAACAAAAATGTTAAGCAAAGAGGCAGGATATAATTCCAAAACATAAAAATTAACTATCTTGTACACAATTGTATGCGTTGAGAAAAAAATCAAGATAAATATCTCATTTATTTATTTATTTATTTATTTATTTATTTATTCATTCATTCATTCATTTATTTTTGGCAAAACAGGGGATTGAACTCAGGCCCTTGTGCTTGCCAGGGAAGCACTTATTACATTGAGCCATCTCCCCAGCCCCTAAATATTTCATTTAAATAAATGCAAAAATGAATAATTCAGATTAATTTACTCACATAAATAAACAATGTATATTATAAAAGTCATAATATTCTAATAAGACAGAAGAGAATATTAAAAGTGGAATAACATCCTCTCTTCCTAGATAGACAGAACAAATATTCTCAAAATGGCTGTGTTTCTAAAATAAAGCTATATAGTTTTAATGCAATTCCAGTCAAAATTTAAATGACATTCTTCACAGAACTAAAAAAAGATTAATTTGAATTTGTATGAAAACAGAAGAGACATGGAACAGCCAAATCAATCATGAGAAAAAGCGCAAAATAAGAGGTAATAAACCTTAGGCTACAAGTTATACTTCGAAGCTGTAGTATTTAAAAGACCACGGTACTGACACAAATAAACTTGTTCACCCCTGGAATTAAATCGAAGATAAAGGGACATGATGATGCACATTTTTCCATCTGGTATTTGAAAGAGGCCAAAAACTACAGCAGAGAAGAGATGGCCGTCAAAGAGAGGGTGCTCCATGTGCAAAGCAAAACTGATAGCAGCCTGGATGTAAAGTGTATCCATATATACAAAATAGTTAGAATAGATACACACCCAATTCAGAAATGGGCATCTGAGATGAATACACACTTCTCAGAGGACGAAATTAAAGAAGCAAATAAATACATGAAAAAATGCTCCACATCGCTAGTTATCCGTGAAATGCAAATAAAAACAACACTGAGATAGCATCTCACTCCAGAAAGAATGGCTATCATAAGGAAATCAACCAACAACAAATGTTGGAGAGGTTGTGGGGAAAAGGGAACACTTCTCCACTGCTGGTGGGAATGTAGGCTGGTACAACCATTGTG
This sequence comes from Ctenomys sociabilis, assembly GCA_004027165.1. NCBI lineage: Eukaryota > Metazoa > Chordata > Mammalia > Rodentia > Ctenomyidae > Ctenomys > Ctenomys sociabilis. The sequence continues at coordinate 7,334 of PVKA01004913.1, forward strand.
GAGGTCAGTGTGGAGACTCCTCAAAAGAATAGGACTAGAAATCCCATTCAAGCCGGCCAGCCCCAGACTGGAAATTTTATCAGAGGAACTGAAAACATTGTATCATAGTGATATATGTGTACCTATGTTTATAGCAGCACAATGTGTGATAGCAAAATCTTGGAACCAGCCAAGATGTCCATCACATGAGGAATTTTTGAAAAAGGTGTGGTATGTCTATATAATGGAGTGTTAGAAAGCTGTTAAGAATGATAAGTTTGAAGCAGTTATACTGAAGTGGATGCCACTTGAACATATACTCATAAGTGAAATAAACCAGACACATATGTGTAAATATTGTGTAGTCTCCCTAGTATAAGAAGCGAAAAGCAGAAATATAAATGGAAACGTACAACAACAACTAAAATCAATTGAGTCCGATAAGGCAAAGTGAATGGCATATGCTGCAGGATACCAATCAGCTTTTCTTCTGGATGGTTAACAACCTAAGTTCATAGATCATAGTTGGAGAAATAGAAGAGCCACAAGGCCAACCAACATTTTGGCCCTAGCCTTTCAGGGTAGCAAAGACTTAGGACATAGGAGAACCTGTACTGCAACATCATGAAACTCAGTTGAGCTCCAAATTTTCTGAACAAGGAGAATATGGAGCCACAGAGGAAAGAGATCAAAGTTCTATTGTGTGCCTGGGGAGAGTTACATGGAGAGAAAGCTTTCTCTCAGGCTCTGACAGAGATCAAACTGGTCAAGCATTGACTGTGACTCATCCATGTGGATGACACAGACAAAGGATCTACAGAATAAGGTACAGGACTACAAGAAAAACCTTGAGGGGACTTCACTGACCTCATAAGAAATATAAAGTACATGTGTTGGTATATAAGTCTTGCTCTATCTAGGTCTTAACCATCCAGCAGAAAAGTATAAAAATGAAGTATATATCATAGGGCCATAATATTAAGTTGAGCTGTAAATGGCTATGGTGGACAACGTCTTCGGATAACTCACTATTGTTGTGGAATGCTTGACTGTGTTGGATTGTGTTGTCAAGTTCAAGCACATAAGTTAATTGAATGATAATGGAGTGCCCATCTCTGACAGGTGTAGGGCAAAGAAGGGGTATAGAATGAAAGAATCATGATGTGTGTGTATGGACAGTACAGTTGGGATTGATAACGCTGTGCTTCTAATAATCCTAAGATCTGCATTAATGGTGGTTGGACAGGATATTATGTCGGCTTCTAGTACTATGGACAACTTCTAGGAAAATAACAAGGTATATATTATTAATTATTGAATCTTTGATGTAATTCAGGTATAAAAATTAAGATACGCAAACAGCTACAATCTCTTAATTTACTGATAAGAGACATATGGTATAATAATGTCTGTTAAGTATAATATCATGTATACACCTTTTATGATAGCAAAACATTATCAAAACAGTTTGCAATGTACTAATTTATCAAATCCATCTAGTCAAGGTATCATAAAACTGTCTGATCGATATTTGTACTTCAATAAAACAAAAGTAACATAAAAAATAAAAAAAAAAACCTTTCTTTTAATTCAGTGAGAAGAAAGATTTGTATTAATAGTGTTTGGATAGAATATCATGTCTGCACTTGTACTATGAAGAACCACTACAAAGACAACAATATGCAATGTATTAAATATTGAAACTGTCCTGCTAATCTTTTCTCAATAAAATTATTTTTAAAAGATATGAGATACGAGTGTGGAAAACATAGGCATAGACAAGACTTTTGTAAAGGAGCTTCAATTGCAAAAGAAATAATTGAAAGAATGCACACTGGGATCACATCAAATTTTAAAGCTTCTTTTGTAGTTAGTTTAAAAAGGAATAGATTTAATACAGGATGCATGGTTTATAGGATTATTTTATAATATTTACCCAAAAAGTCAAATTCAGAGAAGTACGGAAGATCTGTCCACATGATAGACACCCAAATAATCTTGCTGAATGCTGTCTCATAGTAATGATTGCCGTGATTCCAGCTGGAGATCCAGAGCCCAGGACAATGTCTTGTGAAAGTCTGTACCAAGAGCTCACACTGCGAAGGCCCAAGTGTCAGTTGTGGATGTAGAAAGTGTATACCAGTTGGATGAAGGTTCTGTGCCATGAGGCAGCACTGGAGCCAGGGAGCAATGCTCGAGGTAAGGGCCAAGATCCCCCAAAATGAACCACAGCCATATTCGGTGATAGCAAAGATCTGAGAACTTCCAACACTGAGGATAGCTGAGTTCAGACCAGGAAAACCAGCATGACAGACTCCGCAAGGAGAATAAAGAGAATCCCTTCTTCAGTTCCAGTTCTCTTTTTATGCTGTTGGCAATAATCCTTGGGTGGGCCTTCCCCATCCAGCACCACTATGATTCAGTTCAGATGGGTGTTACAAATTTGTCATTAGTTAATCTGCCATAGCTTCTACACCACAAAGAGAAACAAGCAACAGAGAGGAGAGACAAATCACAGAATGGGAACAATTATTTTCATATACACCTTGGAAAGAAAGCATACATTTACAAAATAAAATTAAATCCCCCTAATATAACATCTTGTCAATGATGGGCCATTGAAATAGATACTGTTTAGAAAAAGAAGTACAAGAAGTCTATGAAAATGTATTCAGTGTCTTTGATCATTACCTAGCCTTTCAAGGTCCGTGAAGACTCAGGATATGGCGAATTTGTAATATAACATCATGTAACTCAGTAGTGCCTCAAATTTTCTGATCAAGGAGATCATAGGGCCACAGGGGAATATGATCAATGATGTATAGTGTGCCTAAGGAGAGTTATATGGAGAGAAATCTTTCTCTCAGGCTTCCATAAGGAGCAAATTGGTCAAGCAACATCCACAAGGCTGACACTGATAAGGGATCTACAAAGTGTGGTACAGGGTTACAGGATAAACCTCAAGGGTACTGACTGACCTTATCTGATACAAAAGTTGCATTTTTTGTTATATATGTCTTGCTTTAACTCAGTCTTAACCATCATCCAGCAGAAAAGTATATAAATGGAGGTATATAAAGTCATATTAATATAATGAGCTGTGAAAGGCTCAAGTCAACAACTTCTGTGGATAACCCGCTTCTATTGTGGACTACTGATCTGTTTTGGATTGTTTTATTTAAAGAACATATATATATATATTTATCTATCCATGTTTTGAAGATCTCTAACATATGTATCATTGTATGTAACCCTGTTTATGTCATTTTTTCTCTTTGTTTTGGCTTCTATTTTTCACCCTTCAAGTTAAAATACAAATAAATAAATTTGAAAAAAGAAATAAACAGCAAAATAGCCCTCACATTCTATCTGACTACAGCAAGCATGGCTTACCAAAGAGTAAATTAATGAAAACGGTAGGATTGCTAAGGGGGAAAAAAATGCTGTTGCATTGTTGGGAATGAAAACTAGTAAAGTCACTGTGGAAATCAGTACTAAGGTTCCTTAAGCATTAAAAACAGATTTTACACTTTACCTAACTCTTCCTCATCTATCTTCCTGAGTTCAAGTCACTATAGTATAGTGTTACATTCATACATATGATTTTAATGACACCATAGCTAATTAAGGAAACAGCTTTATACACAAGAAGAAATAAACAAAGAAAAACATCAGTGTGTGTACAAAAAGGATCATTATTTGGCCATAGAAATGGATAAATTAGCTAGAAGAAAAATAGATTTACATTGAGACCATAGTACCAAGTGAAATAAATCACTTATTTATTTACACTAAAACATAAATGCCTGATGATTTCTCTTGTACAAGATGCCCCCAGTGTGAGTAATTCAGTGAAAAAAAAAAATAAATAAAAGAGCGATGTCAACATTTAGTGAAGTAGTCATTGTGGGTGCATTAAAAGGCTCAGCAGTGTGGAAAGGGCGGAGGACGGGTTGGTGATGGGAAGTGAGATCATCGGGACCTGACATGGCCATAGATCATCTGCCCAGGATGAGCGTAACTCTGATGTAGGGTTGCAGGATCCCAACAGCAATGAACTTCTGGTGATGCTGTGTCTTTACTTGGAATCTCTTCCTCCCGAAACACACTACAAAACTTTATTTTTTCTCAACAATTTCATCCAGCCTTGTCGGAGTTACTGATCCTTCTCTTCACTTGAACTTTATATCCACAAAATGAATATAACTCTTATAGTGACTACCACTTATTACCAATATCATTTTGTACCACTTTCAGCAAGAGATTTCATAAATCCAGGGGCTAAAGCATGTTCCTTCTAGCAATTATACTTACTGGGGTAGAGTAGGTGCTCAATGTTTATCAGATGTTAGAAATGTTAAAAAATTCAAAGCTGACCTGCATTGAGCATACATCCTTGCAGAATGACAATAAAATATATATGTAAGTAAATAAATATTTGATTTCAATATTTGAAACCTCCTAAAGAAAATACTAGTAAAAGTTACAAGAATTCAAAGATGAATTTTTCTATTATATATCTAACTTGTACAACATGTGTGATATGAATATGTGTGAAATCTAAATATAAAATGATTCATGGAAAATTAAATAATACCTTGGTATTATTAACTGAATACGTGTCTATGTGATTGATTAGGTTGAATCATGACTGGAACCTGTTCTCACGTTTAGCATTATCCCTTTCAGTCTATTAATTTTATCCTTTCTTGTATTTTTTGGATAGTTTTGTTCTGCCTCTGATTGGACTGTAAAATATGAAATGTGTGGCTTCAAAACACAGCTGGAGCCAGTGCCGTTCTCCAGCCAGCTGGCAGGAGCCCTCATTGTAGGAAGCAGCTGACTTCTGTTTTGATAGACTAAGCCTTCCAATGTGTGCTGCTTGTAATTCCCTTACCATCCTGCAAACAAATTAGTCTAGAAGAGCAATATATCAGCCATCAAGAAGGATGAGATTGATTGACAAAAGGGAATATTGTTTCTCCTGCTGCTAATACATACTATACTTCTGATGATTTTCACAAGGTAGTTTATACCACTTGTGGTGTATTCATTCCCAAAGCCAGATACAGTATGAAAACACACGTGAACAGTTCAGGACTAAAGGAAAAAAGGTAGGACATGAACTGAGCAATTTACTTTACCTATATATTTATTGACACCTATGCTCATCTCTGTCTGTCTACTTATTCTATTCATTTGTTCATAGTCCATTTATGAATCCTAACTAGTTTTTCTCCATCTCTCATACGTTTATTGCATTCCCATTTATTTTTCTAACTTAGCCATGTATTCATTTGCCCATCCTTTCATCCACACATTATAAATCTACTTATGCACTCTCTTTCCAGGTCTGCTGTTATCTATCATCTATCTATCTATCTATCTATCTATCTATCTATCTATCTATCTATCTATCTATCTATCTATCTACCTACCTATCTTCCATCATCTATCCCTCTATTATTTTCACCTGTAATATCAGGATAGTTATTTAGTCTTGGCTTAAATTTCTCCAAGAATAATAGCCTTACTATTCTACCTGCCAGCCAATTACCTAATTGTCCACAAAAAGTACTTAGATATTTAACTGCATTTTTATGATCTCATTCATTAGTCATGGCTCTGCTCTCCAGAGCAGTTCAAATGAGACTCCTCCTCTTTCTATTTGAAACATCTCCAAAATCTTGAAGATAGATGGTCTTTATTTTACTCCAAACCTGTTTTTTTACCAATCTAAATAAGCACCCCTTCTGCAAAGGATACGGCTTTCTAGTGCTAGACTATAGTGACACTCCAGCTTTATTAATGCCTCTTTTATTTAAATTACTGTCCCAAAGTTTGAAACAAGAGATCTTAGAACTGTGACTTAGGTTGAACCAATTTCCCAAATAGTGACAATAATATAATATTAACACACTTTAACACATTTGAAAATACTCCTTGTCATGTTATATTATAAATTGTTATTTAAGAAAGCAGCTTATTGTAGTGTACATTTATTATATAATAATAACTATAGGACAGTGATCTATGCTCAAACTGGCCTGACTCCTCTGCTTACATTGTCACAAGGCTACAGCTAAGGTAGTACTTGAATTATATGTTTGTATGGATATTGGGTCCAGAAGCATCAATTCTGAGGCTCAGGCTGTTGGCACCCCTCATTTCCTCAGGGCTGTGGGATCTTCCTCATTTCTTGCCTTCCTACTGGACAACTGGTGGGCGTATCCCTGGGCTTCTTGAGGATGGCCTGTGCAGCATACCATATGAATCTCCAGAAATGCATGAATACTAGGTCAGAGAAAGCAGTGGTGAAATCTACATTAAGATTTCCACTTAGAGCCTTGTAAAAGTAACAAAACCATGAAAATACAATTCTTTGTTTTTGCTCTATTTCCATAACTTAGGAAAATGTTACTGGTCATAAACACTTATTTGAAAGAAAAGGATTGAAAGAAACATGTGATCCCTAAAAAGCAGTGATTATAAAGAAGGCCTGGAGTCTTTTGATCAAATACACAGGGATTCAAATGGTATCATGTAATATAGTGTCTAGAAATATGACAGTAGGTCATTTTCATTGTTCTGTAGAAACTCTTAAGAGCTAACATTGACAGCCAGTGATAAAGCTCATAGGGACTGTCCAGCAAACCAAGTCCTAAGTTTGCAGTGGAGTATGGAAACTAAAAACAAACGAGCAAAGCCAAATGGCCATAAGGGATGTCTATTTCTGTAGAGTGGAGTCTGAGACTGGGTGGATGAAATGAAATTAATGACCTTGATCTTTCTGTGCTCCTGGAGTTTAGGCAATCCTTTGCCACATGCATTTCCAGCAATCTTATCTGAGAATAAGGCTTGTGGTGGTAATTACTTAAAACTAAACTGGAAATCTTACCTGACATTGTAATTTCTTAGGCATCCATTAAAAATCTAGGCATACTTGTTGACCTAAACAACTGAAATTCAGTTTCTCAAATTTTGGAAGGGAGAAGTTCAAAATTAAGATTTTACAGGGACAGGCAAAATGCAGGGCTCCCAGAGGAAAATCCTTCCATTCATATTTCAGTTTGAAGTGGCTGTGGACAGGCACTGGCTTATTATTGCATGTCTTTTTTTTTGCCAGCTCAGCCCACCCTGAGAGTGGGGATGGCACTGCATGTGGTGGTGTGGTACCCGGAATCAAAGTGCGGTTCCCTGTGCCTACCTAAGCTTGCGTAAGGATGCTCTTTAAACTGCTGAGGTATCTCACCAGCCCCACTATTGCATGTCTTCATACGATGTTCTCTTCCAAGCATATTTTATTTATTCTTTATGTTGCAGGAGTTTTGACATTGGATATAGGTTGCACTTGAAAAATTCAGGATCGATTCCTTCATGCCTCAATTTTCAAATAAACACATATTCACTATGTATTAAACATGGACACACTGCTTTTAGAAGCTACTATGAGCCACAGTGAGACAGATTAGGGTATGGCAAGGCTGGATGGGGAGGTACATGCATCCTGTTAATTACAAAACCAGGACACAACACTTCAAAAGAACTATCTGTGGACTTTTGCAATAACTCAAGTAGTTTTCCAAGAGAGCAAGCTAGACTTGAGGGCAACACTTTGGGCACTGAGTGATGCAAAGAGACAGACAGTATTGAGTTTTTTTCAACCATACTCACTCTTGCATGGTGCTCTACCTCACTGTTTTCCTACTTTTACTTGACTCAAGTCTGCTCTTCAGAGCCTTTCTTTTCTATTTCTACTAAAACTTTGCTTTGCTTGCTTTTTTCTTGCTTAATTCTTCATTTGGGACAGAGAGAACCTAAAAATTTCTTCAGAAGGAGATTATAGCACTCAAACCCTGAAAACAGCATGACACCTGCATTGGACAACAAGAAGTGAGAAGGCATGATGGGAAATAGAAGAAATGGGATTCAATATTTTTGCACACCTTTCATCTCCATGAAAAGTACATGCTTCACATACCCACCTGGTCATAGAAAGATGCAAATTTGCTGGTGCCTCAAAGATGATGCTCAGGTCCAGGCCAAGGTAGAGCAAATGCCTAAACTTATTTATAGATGGAGAAAAGCACTCATCGCAGCTCTGTAAAGCAAAACTAGCAGAATCAGCCCAAAACACTTGACCAGGTAAAAGAAATAATAGATAAATATAAGTACTGTATGACGGTGGAGTTTTGTGGATGCTTGGTAGGCCGTAACTAATTACATATAGTATAAAATGTAGTTGTCTGTATGTTTTTAAATCTCTCTATGCATCTTTAGGATCCATTCTGTGCCATATGTACTTTGAAACATTCCTGAATTCAGGAATATCATTCTACTTCTAAATCATGTGTTTTTATGAATGCATATAAGTTATAGAAATATCCATTTCCTAAGTTGTATGCTGTTCTCCTTTCTGAACAAATAAATCATTACATATCACACAGTCATGGTTTCCTGTACTGCACTGCCCTGCCTTGGATATGAATCATCTGTTGTTGAGCACTGAATGTTTAATTTTTATTGAAGTATATTTTGATAATTATTCTATGTTTATTATTAGTTATTTTGGTAATTTCTTTGTTTTGGTTTTTAATTTTAATTTTAATTAATTATTATATATATATTTTTTGCACCAGCATCAAACTCGGGAACTTGTGCTTTCCAGGCAGGCACTTATCAGTGACCCTGGTTTTTAAATTCTTTTCCATACAGATATAAGTCAAATATTCACATATATGTGTATACAAATACATGTTAAATATGTAATATATATATATATATATCAATACTTAACTACATTTACATATATATTCCATCTACATATATACAGTGTGACTCACACACTGTTGCTTTTTTTCCTCTTTCCAATCCCCAGCCATTATCCATGTAAAGGCAACAAAACTTGACTCTGAACCAAAATGTCTAAGTATATTGTGTAGAAACACCATCTCAATCATAGATACACTGAGAATTAGGCAGGTGAGTGTTCAGCATAAAAAATGCTCTTGTCATGCATATGTGGGGCTTTCCAGCATTCTGGCAGGCTGAGGACAGGGGATAGAACTCAGGTTGGATAACCTAATGCATTAGTGAAATACTGACTCCAAATAAAAGCTAGAGAATTAGCTTAGTGGAATGCTGGTGATACAAAGGCACAAAACAGTTAAAGGGCATCACTGTTTATATAAATTGTTACAAAACGCATCTATTCATAAAGCAGCATGGGGAGTACTGCTTGTCCATGCAGATGTCCCAGACTCTCCCCAGGAGGTGAGTTTCCATAAACTCTGTATCTGGAACTCTGTCTCTGGTACTGTCGCTCATTAATCTACCTAAAGGACTAGCACATTTGGGTTATGACAGGACAAGCTATATTTGAGGATTTGTGCATTCACTGGGGGTCTTGTAATGATCTCCCACAGCTAGGAAAACACTAATCTTATAGAAAGCTACAGTAATAACACACAGTGTAGTATTTCGCTTATTTAATAATCATGCATGTTTTAATAAATAGAATAAAATTTTAATGTGCAACATTCATTATTTATAATACAGAATTACAAAGCAATTATAATTTTTATGACAAAACAATTATATAATGTAAGGATATAGAGGATCATAGATTCTGAAGGTAGAGTCAGTTGTTTTTCAATAGTGGCTCAACTATTTAATCTTTAAATATTAAAAGTTCATTTTTCTGTTTTTTGCATGTATATTTATATTAATAGTGGTAAAATATTTAATGTTCTGACACAAAAGATTTATTGTGATAATAAAATTCCTTCTTTATCTTTTACTGTTTTTTCTGCCACTAAAAGCTCCGCTATATTTATAGTTCATTTTTTCTTAATTTTGATGTAATGACAATTCTTCTATCTGCTCTGTTTCAAATTAGAAATGAAGTTAGTAGTTCCTAATGATAGCATTGCAATTAGGCCTTTAGGCTATAGCAGCACAGGTTCAAATTACTTTCTAAACTACTTTAAACCCTTACCTTTGCGGCAGTTTTCTAGATGTTTTTAAGTCTTATACATCACACTGCAATATTTCCTGAGTTATACTTATTTTTGTGTATGTGTGATCCATTATAATTGTAAGTTTTTATTTTTCAGTTTTAAGAAATTCCCAATAGTGTTCGGTATACTGAGGATTATTTTAGAGAACAAACCTTTATTGTGAGTTTTAACTCAGATTTTAAAGCTCATTTCTCAGTATTCTTAATCCAAGAACCAATTTCACATATTCAAAAAATCACACTTTACATGTTTTTGAAAAGAAAGGTAACAAAAATATTTATATGAGTAAAATGAATCAATATCTATTGTATAAAAATTAAAATAAATAGGATATGGGAGGCATATTTAGGCCATTCCTACCTTTGCATTTTATTATTCATACCTCTGAGTTCTGTCTAAAGAGAATAATGGCACATATTGGCTGAAATGGTGTAGAATGTCATATACTATAACCAAGATTTCAATACTTCATAGAGTTTGTCTATTATCTGAGTTTTTCCTGTATAGAAGATACATAATTAGGCCAAATTCATGGGTGCTGGATCATTTTCTCAATTATATCATAGTTAAGTGACTTCTTTTTTTCAGAAGTTATTGTCTCCAATCAGTTGATGATCCTTTTTGCTGACACACATAACAATTATGATTTGGCAAATTGTATCTCTGTTAGCAAACATGGGCTTCAGTTGCCAATGGCCCTCAGCTTTCCATGTTACAGCTCTGGGCCTTGATGCCAACAATCAACACCAGTTAATGCAGAAAGCCATCAGTTGTCAGGCAACTCTGCCTGTTGCTGTTCTCTATTGCTGATTTTTGTCAGCTACTGGTGTTTGGAGCTCTTTGGGGCAAACAGCCCCAGTGCTTTTGAAACTATTTTGTCCATACTACTCAGTGTAAAAATCTAGAATGGATCTGTAGGAATTTCTGATTCCATGATATCTGAGAAATGAATCTTAAGTAGATTTACAGATCTACCGGTGCAAGGTCTCTTCGAAAACAATTGAGCTGCTTGACTGGCAGTTGTCACATCTCCCTCAAAATGACAAGGTTGAGACTAAAGTCTGGCATCTTCAGGAGACCTGTGCTTGTCATAACTTGCTAGACTTTGGCAACAGCTGACCTCAATATCTCCATGGTTTCTGCCAGATAGTATATTTTCCCCACAGTTTTTGCAGAGATTGAATATCAGTGTGTAGATGAAGGGTCAGAAGGGCATCACCAAAGGACCAGAAAGGGGCTCAACCAAATGTTGAGCTATATTTCCTTTCAGAGTGGCCTGAGGAATGGGCACATTAACCTGAAAGGTGGTGAGAACACAGAGAAGCAAACTGTGACACTCTATCCTCAAGGGACCAAAGAGGAATGAAGGCAAATGAGGTAGAAGGGGGATAACAGGTGTCCACTGAACCACAGTCCTGTTTTTCCATCACAGACAAAAAGAGAAGGTCAGTCTGTCTCACTATAATATAAAGTCACAAAAAATAATGGCATAACCTATTGTTTATAAACAGTTGCACTGGTAGAATGAAGACATGGGAAGAAACTTTAAGTTATGTTTTTTTTTCCAAGAGTATGAATAGCTACCACTTCAATGAATGAAATAGTCTCACATAATAATTGAGAGGTTTACCTGCATAGGGATACAAAATAACAGATAAAATATCAGTCTCTACTATATGCAGATTGGTCACTCAGGAAAAATGGGAGAAAAAACATCCTTTACATGAAACCTGAGGTTGCATTCATGTCTGGCCTCTTGTTGATGTGACCATTTACTGCTTTATTGAGTGATCAGGAGAACAGAAAAATATGACTGATATTCCAAAGATTCCTCTATACAGCCAGCTGTTAAGGCTTATACCTAGATGTCTTACCAAAACCTCATGCTTTTATAGATGGGGCTCTCAGAGGTGTCTGGAGCTAGGTTCCATGAATATTGATGAAGAGCATGTGATATTGGTTTAATCCATTGATTGATTTAGCATCACTCTGTGTGTGGCTGAATGAACTTAGTAAAAGCAGAAGCTCCACCCTAAGTGTGGATGACACTAACCAAAAAGCCTTACGAACTGAATGGAATATAAAGGGAAAGGGAGGGGTTATTCATTCCTACTGCTACTGCTGCTTCTTCCTGCTATGCTGTGGACTACATTTTCTCTGCCTTGGTGCCCTGCATTGGAAACGACTATGAACTGATACCTCTAAAACATGAGAGCTAAACTAAACCTTTTCCCCCTTAACTTTTGATGTCATAGATCTTTCTTAGTAATGAGATAGCAACTAAACGAGCTTGGTACTGGAATTGGGGCCATTGCTATAATGCTATCTGACCACGTGGTTAGAGTTCTTTGGAACCAGTGTGGAAAATTTTGGAAAGATTTGGAGGCACAGGTTGAAGAACCAAATCTAGAATGAGTTAAGCTAAACTGGGTGGGATAATCTGGTCAAAATGCAGAAGACAAGATCACCAACAGAAATACAGCTGGTGATATGGTTGTAGGTAATTGTCCCCTCAAAGCCTCATGTAGTAATTACAGTGACTTCTGGAGTTTGTGCTTAATTCATGATCCAATGTGGAAATTATGGGTGTGAGAGCTATACCCACCCTGGAGTGGGTAATCTGCATACAACAGATGGAAGGGAAGGAGACTTGCTAACTGCAGTAGCTACTGCTGCTCCTTTTACTCTTTGCTGTCTCTGCCACATGAACAGTTGCCATGTTCCACTCTGCCTTAAAACCAGCTGAGTATGGACTGAAAACTCCACTAAATATAAGTTAAATAAAGCTTCAATTACTTAATTTTAAATGCTGGGTATTTTGGTATTCTGTCCCAGCAGTGAGAGAGACAGCTGAACTGGCTGGGGAAGTTTCACTTAAGATCAAGCAAGATATTTGTAAATGAATTCCGGGCCACTTGTGTTGTGTTTTGACAAAAAATGTGTCTGCATTTGCTCTCGTCCAGAGACAGTGCAGGGGATTAAGATTAAAGACAGTGAAGTAAATAATTTGGAAGAAACAAATTCAAGACAGTCTAGTGTGGAAGAGATTACACGGCTACTTTTGGAATCTTCTAGCTAGCTGTATTATAAACATGAGTGAACAGCCAAGGAGAATAATTTTAAAAATTTTGAGTTTCATCACCAAAGAAGTGCTGGTAAATTTATGGCTGGCAATGAAGAAATACTGGCAATAATAATTTGATTAATCTGGTTTTCATGAGTAACAAATTATCTCCATTCCACTTTTCTGGCAAGAATGACATTGCCTAATTTATAACAAATCTGGTTTCTGAGCCATGCCATCTGACAATCTAGTTCCTGACAGAACACTCAACAAACTGTTATACCTCTCAGGTTCTTGTTCAATAAGACATGGCCAATGAGAAGATATAAATGGAGAGTGATTTTTAGATGTGTGAGAAACCTTTGGGACATAAGAGAAAGCTTTCTGAACAATGGAAATCTCCTACTGATGAGTATTTTAACAAATTGTAGCTGTGGAAGGAGTCCATCCCTAACAGAAACACATCTACAGTAAGCCAATAATGTTTCTTATTAAGAAATCTGGCTGAAATAGAGCCTATAAAAATCTTAAATATGTCATGCATAGAACTCTGATTGTTGAGCAGAGAATGTGTGAAGTGGATCTGTTAAGCAAAGGCAACAGAAAAAGGAACATGTAAAATCCAGTAAAATGGAATTTTAATTTTTTGTAAAATAACTGTCTTCTATTAAATTTGAATTTATATTAAAAAGTAAGAAATACAGGGAAATATTTCATCTCTTCCTCTAATCTTAGCTTATTTACAAAGAAATGAGTAATATCAACTCGTCTAATTGTTTACCCCATCCCTCTATTTTAGCATGCATGGGTGAAAGTTAGTTGTACCTAAAATTAGTTAATAGAATTTAGAGTGTGCCAGCACATTTTCAGATTACTGGATTATCAGCTGCTTTTGGTGAATACCAATAGATGAGTTGGTTATATATTTCATCTCACATCTAACATGAATTTACTTATCTATTGTCTTATTGTCATTGATAAAGTTGACTTATATTAATGTTTTATTTTAGTTATTTTTATTTCAGTTACTCAGTTGATGAAATTAGAATGCAGGTACTTTAAATATATTTTCAGGAATATAGTAAAAGCTCCGGCACTGAAACAAAAGCAATAAAATAAATGGCATAAAAAGAGTGTTCAAAATGTCATTTTAAATCTTAACATAATCTTTAAATGACTAAGTTGAGATACAGTTATTGTCTTGGACATTTCACATTTACTTATGTTTATTTCATGAATATGTATCAAAAATTATACTGTCTAAAATTTAATTTTTCAAATGACAGTAATTGATTACATTCTATAAAATATTCCCTAATGTGTTAACCAAATGGATTATCTATTAAAGACAACGGCTCAAGTCTTAAGTTCTTAGATATGGGAAAGCCCATGGTATCCTTTTTCTAAATAACTTAACACATATTCATATGTCTAATTGGTCTGTATTATACGTTAGCAAAATAACCCATTCCAGAATTAAAGAAGATTTCAATCTCTACAAAGTAAACTATCAGCTAATTTTAATAAACTGAGTAATGAAGTTCATTTCAGAACATATTACAAGTAATTATAGTATCTCCTACTATTTAGATTTATTAAAAATGAAAGCATATAAAGTTGAAAAATGCCATTTGGAAATCAATTGATGTTAAAAAGTCACCCTATTTTTTTCATTATTTAGTAACAACTTAAAAAGAGACTTCTATAATGCAGATACATTTATACAAGTCTAATGTATCCTAACAGTCAAAGTATTCTAGAATTTATGGAACAATTATTGCTTTTGTGCTACAGTAAATATTAAATAATTAGCTTATACAAAAACATCGATTTGTATTAAAAAACTGCTGTGTCACAAATCCTAAGGAATGTTTTAAATGAAAGCATGACAGAGGTTGAAAGTTTCTTATTAAATACTTGAGAGTAGATACTACTTAAGTTGTAGGTCATTTCCATATTTCAGAAGATTTGAACATGTATAATGAGATATCCTGAGTTGGAATACAATGTCAAACACAAAAAGTATTTATGTTGCATACATCCCTCTCATGCAGACTTAAGCTAATTTTATACAGTATTTTAAAATAATTTTGCATATGAAACTAACAATCTTCACCACGTCATCATCTAAGCTTGAAGACTTTTACAACTGCAGTACTTTAGACTGCAACTTTTCAGGTAAAGGGTACCTAAAGTGTACCTTTCCTCCCTATGCAAGGAAAAATAGTGACAGAAGTTGATCATGGTATAAAGATAAAGGTTTACTACTAATTCTTTTAGAAAGAAAAAAAAAAAAACTTGCGAATTGTAGCTATAACACAAGATAGGCTGGGCATGAACAAACACTGACACTATATGTATAAACCAATCATAATCCAAGAATCCTATTTGCTTTGTGTTGTTTTGTACTGGATTTGATATTAATTGAAATAGTAATAAGAGGACTTCCTTGCTGGGTGCTAAAGTTTATAAACATAGCTTAAATAATATGTGTAAATATAATATCATGTATGCACCTTGTACGATACCAAAACATTATTAAAACAATTTGCAATGTATTAATTTATCGAATCTGTCTTGTTAAGGTGTCTTGAAACTGTCTGATTGATATGTGTACTTCAATAAAATAAAAAATAAATTAAAAAAATTTAGGTCAAGGATCTCACAAAAAATAGAAAAACATTTTTCTTATGCTTTCATTAATTCCTTTAATAACTAACAAATAATTGTTTCCTTTTTGCTAAGCAGTATCCTATACACACAGTAAAGCAATAAAAATAGATTTATATAACTTGAAACTACCCTCAGAGAGATTAATAAAGTAAAAGAAAAAAATTACAATTTAGTTAACAAATTCAATAAATTCAAATCAATTTCTAATGATTATAAATTATATTAGTCATTGCAAAGAACATTTTAAATTCAGTGATAACCAGCAGAAGTTGATTGAAGTATTTTTCCCGTCTTAAACAATAAAGACAGTAGCCCTGGATTCTTCCTTTTATAAATTGATTCAGCTCCCTCTTGAGTTGATTTATGCCAATTTGCTTTTCTTATTGACTTTTGCAATTTGTTACTTATTTCAACAGCTTTTTGTGTAATAAAGTTCTCTTGAATCACCATAGGCTAGACTTGCACTCAATTTCAATGTATGGACTTGTGTTTTTAAATGAGTTACACATTCAAGCAGCAGATATCTTTTTCCTTCTTCGGTTTTAGTCTGTATCTCCCATATTGACCTCCTTTTTATGCTTAAGACATTGTACGCCTTCACAAAGTGAAGCTTAAGCATGCAATTAGGAGCAATGAAGCACAAAATTGCTCATATGAGAAATACCATCATCATTTTCTTTGTGCATCTGAAAATAAGGGACTTGTGCTGGCCAATCATGAGCTAACCAGTAGGGTAAGAAGGGCGTGAAGTTTCACACAACCTACCATTACATTTTAACAAATCCAGTAGAGAGTTTGTTGTCCACAATTATAAACTCACAAGCACCCACTTGCTGGTGCGGCTTTCAGCTTGCCACACATGCCCTCATTTTCATATACGATGTGATTTCGATGCTTTGTGCACTCGTACTCTATCATAACAGATTTTGAAATAAGAATTATACCATTTTGCAGAGAGCAAAACTCTGAATTTTCCAGGATTCACTGAAATACCAAGGGCTTAGCAGGAAACCCCTGGGCAAACTGCCAGGAAGTCTTTCAGCTTGCCTCTGTGTGATTCCCACCAGGTTCGGCCTCAGGACAGAGAGTACAGCCCACGCTAAGTCACAGTGCTTCCCCCACACACAGCAGCATTCTTATTTGCTCTTCATTTATATGGAGAATATATTCTCATTCTCCATACGAGAAAAGACGAATTGGAAATTAAATACTAGAAACAAATTTCTGCCCATGTCTTTGTTATAAAAGATTAAAATCATGTTGTAGCATGTTGGTGCTCATCTGTTGGCATCCTACTCTCAGCATTTCCCTCAGTTTCACAGAGAGATGTACCCTGACTTGCCTGTGCATTTGTTGTCTGTGGGTTCCAAATTTGTCTTTTACAAATATCTCATTTATTTCTCAGCTACTAGAAAAATTATTTTAATGTCTTTGATTCATAGATAAGTGCGGCTATAGTATGGAAAGAAATTTGATTGCCCTAAATTCATATTCTTTGTTTTTTCCTAGGTTAAGAAAGTCTGTCACTTTGGAGACATGCCTTATTCCTTATGTTCCCATTTACTGAAATACAAAGAAGGAATTTTATAATTACTCTGTCATGAAAACTAAGTATCTAATCAGAAGTCAGATATGCACGCAAAGTCTCGTACAATTTTCAGAACAGTAATCGGCTATTCATTCCATAAATGGGATGCATGTCATAGTCATAGATTGAAGCATTTTATTTCTAGTGATATTGCTTTCTTTGCCTTAGTTTTCATGACTCTGTCACTAATCCGTTCATTATGTTTATAGGTCCTGTTATGCTTCATGTCTAGATTGCCCCACAAGGCCACATATGGTCATGGGTGTGGACATCTAGAGTTTATGATTTTTTTTTTTGGCAGAACTAGGGATTGAACTCAGGCCCTTCTGCTTGCCAGGCAAGTGCTTATTCGATTGAGTTATCCCCTTGGTCCCTTAGAGTTTGTAATTCATTCAAAGTTTAATGCTGGGATAATGAGTGTGAGTGCTATACACACCCTAGGGTGAATAACCTATGTAAAATATAAGAGACAGAAAAGTATATTTTGTTCCTTCCCTTTTTGCTATTGTTTTTCCTGTCTTCTGCCAGTATGATCTGTTGCTCTTCTGCCATGACACACTGCATTGGAGCCAGCTGATCAGGCACTGAAACCTCCACAAACTCTGGCATAAATAAATCTCTGGGATTATTTTACCCATCAATAAGAGGAATGTAACCAAGATTATGTGGTATCAGAAAAGTGAGGTTGTTGCTGTTACTGTTCCAAGCCATGTGGTTCAAGAGCAGTGGGGAATGTCTTGTGGGAAATGTTTGGAGTTCTCACCTGAAAGAATAGAGCTGGGAGCCCTTAGGCTGTTCTGTACAGGATGTTCTGTCCAGATCTCAGAAGACCAGAATGCTGATAGAAATCCTGTCAATAAAAACCAGTTTCAGAAGGTTTCTCCTTGAGAAGGAAAACTACATTGGAGGTTGCATTGTGGATAATATGTGTTAGAAGAATATTTGTCTGAATTTTTCATGTCTAGAGACATTTACTGAGATGAAGAGTCACTGATTAATTATCTGTCAAAATAAATTTCAAGGCAATCTAATGTTGAGGTGAAGGCATGGCTACTGTTTGAAGCTTTTCACCAGATGTACATTGAGAATTAAGAGCAAAAAATGCAGCAGAACGATTTAAATGTTGTGAGTCTAGCCAAGAGGGGAGCTTCAGTAAAGCTGTGGACTGCAAAGATAATGCAGAGATTTTGATTGCTGAGAAGGAAAAAGAGAATAGAAAAGATAGCCTGAGGGCATCACAAGAAACAGTGAATCTCCAACCACTGCAGCCTTAAAACTGCCAAGATGAAAGAAGAAGAAAACCATAGAACACCATGTTCCAGAATGGCAACAGTGAGCACAATATGCACCAGAATGGTAGCAGCACGGATAATTTATTCATCAGAATTGGATTCAGAGTATTCAGCAGTCAAGGCACTAAATCCTCATAGCCAAAACAGAAGGATGCTGGCTGACGCTCCACCTCTGGTAGACCTTGGCAGCTTCTGTGTGGTGCTATTCTTCGGTGCATGGAGAATGCAAGAGTTGTGGGGTTAAGTTGGCTTTCACCCTGATTTCACACGGCCTGGAAGGTGAGGCTATATGCCACTGAGAAAAGAGCAGTTTGTAAATCTGTGTATGAGAAACCTAAGCAGCAATCCCAGAAGTTTGGAACAGCAAAGAATGTGGGTCATCTAAGAAAATGTACAAGACAATAGCAGAACAGGCCTAAGATAGAAGCTGGGAGAGCTGCCACTACTGTAAATACCTTAGGAGCCAGAAAAGGTCTGTATGCTTCACAATTTATCACAAATTTTTTCAAGTGTTCCACTTGGAACTATAGAACTTTGCTTGCGCTGCTAGATATTGTACTCTGGCATCAATGCTTTGTATGCGGTCGTTTGCACCTTTTGGAATGATAATGCTTATCTTATACCCTGGAATGTTAGAAGTGTTTAACTTTCTATTTGTACAGGACTTCATAGCGAACAGTTTGCCTTAGATCTTGGAGAAGACTTGGGGCTTGGACTTTTCAGAAACTATTAGAGATGAACTAAAATGCGTTTTGCATGAAGGGGTGTGCCTCAATGTTTGGGGATTGACAGGCAAAATGTTATGGCTTGTGTGCAGATACCCCGCCACCACAAAGCCTCATACAGTCACAGGGATGAGTTTGTACAGATTGTACTTAATTCATTACAATCTGCAATTCATTGTAATTGATTAATTGATTCATACACCCCTTCCAGAGTGGGTCACCTACATACAACATAAGGGGCAGCGAGTTTTCTCTTGCATGGGTTCCCTTTTGCTGTTGTGGCTTTTGCTATCTTGTGATGCCATGAATCGGTGCTCCTCTTCCATGGTACTCTGCCTTATACACAGCAGATTATGAACTTAATTTTCCACCAAGTGTGACTTAAATAACCTTTTCTTTCCTTGATTTTGGACACCAGGCATTTTGTCTCAGCAATGAGAGACTAAGACAGGCCCCAATATCTTGTAATGCCTATTAAAAATTCTACTCCTTGCATAGGTATTTCCTGTAAGATATTATTATTTTACAACTTTCCAATTATTTTACAACTTCCAAATGCTGACTACCAATAAAGGGTACATATATAGATTAATTAATTTTCTAAAACAAATAATTCATCATTTAAGTTATATAATTTATTAAATATATCAGTGTATTTGAAAATTTTTATATTATGTGCAATGCATGAAGCTGAAAATCAAGAAACTTTAAAGCCTTGATATGAAATATTTAACTTTTTGCAGATGTGCCAGAAATGCCTTGGAGATATCTGAATCAGAAAAAAATATTCTAATAAGGTCATTAACAACTTCTGACAGCATTAATTTAGACAGCAATGCTTGCTTCCACACCGTCAGTGGAAGTTTCACATTGTGGTTACAGCAGTGATGGGGAACATCTTCCGTTAGCTATTGCATATTTGCAAAGAAAGGAAGCTGTAACTAATAGCAGTGCCACAAGTGCTTTGTGGGCAAAGGGCAAACGCACAGCACTGTTAGAGCCGTTTAAGGCACACTGACCTGTGAGAACTAGGATTATGAAATGTCCCATAGTTACAGTTTCAGGTTGACATCATATTGTGTCCTTGGTGTAAGAAGCTGAAAGGGTAAGAAAAATCTGGAGAGTGTATTAGTAGCTGTGGAAATAAATGCACCTGATTGAAAGAAAGGAATTTCTGGGATGAGAAGGACAGGAGAGGGAGTAGGACGAAAAACATACATATGTGTGTAAGTAGGATGTTTTGGAAAAATGTACTGTGGGTTTCTGCTGGTATGTGAAAACAAACAGTTCATGAACATTGTTTTATCTTCTATTTTCAATGTTTTTTCATTTTTTTTCTTTTCCTTGCTTATATTTTTTCTCTTCTTTCAACTTTGCATGCATATATCTGATAATCTGAATTATTTAGTTTGAGAGCTCGATGCGATACAACAAATACTGTCAAATTCATGTTATTTTGTTTAGTGAAGTTCTGTGTCTGTTATGCTTTCTGTTTTAATACTATTTTTCCTCTTTAAAAACTAAAAATAAATAATAAATAAATAAATAGTGTTGATGAAGATAAACTCAATTTGATTGGCTTCAAAGCTGCTTCGGAAATTACTGAAGCACAGTTCTATATATCTCTGTGAATCAAGAATACATGGCCTTGGGATCTATATGTGATCCATGAGTATTATATGAGGTAATTTTGCCTGTCTGATCCCAGTGCCTCTTCTTCTCTGGAATTCTTCCTCAACTCTGGATCCCCGTTGCTATAAACTATGCAGCTTTGCTATGTGGTGACCTCCACAAATGATATTCCTAACCTGAATCCAGGTGTCCACTGATAGAATCCCTTGAAAATATCAGCCAAATCAACTTTTCCTTCATAAGGGGGCATGTCAGTTAATTCGTCCCAGGAAAAGGGAAGCTGGTTAATATCATAAATAACATGAGATAGCCCTTGTTATTGCAAAAGAAGTAATAGCTGATTAGTATATGTAATAGTCACAAGTTTACTTGCATGCTTATTCATTGAGATTAGATACAATTCTCCCCACCATTTCCTACATTCTTTGCACCCTCCTGTTGCCCTCACTTCATGGTTAGGAGTTTCAGAGAATAAAACAAGCGAAACCATTTTAGGTACTACTGTAGCCAGTAGCTGTAGATTTTTGGTAATTCTTTTTAAAACCGTCATGACTAGTCATTCTCATTCCCTAATTTTGAGAGTTTCAATGTCACTGGTGATTTAAACATATGCAGAATAAGTTAATGACTACACATAAAGAAATAGTTGTTTAACATTGTTTATTCCTGTCTTGGGCTCCAAATATCTCTATATGACAAAGCTTCTGAATTTAAAATTTTCCAGAAATTATGGCACTATCCTCTACCCCCACTTAATTTTCCTTAACTGATCCCAAGATTTTATCTGAACATGTGCTAAGGTTGTGCACATAGAGGACTAGGAGGCACAAATGTCTCCATAAGTAGATTAATGCTATAGGCAGATCATACTTATTTTGGGAAGGCTTAACTGATCTTGTAGGACCTTGCTTAGGTATCTTTACTATACCTTCTAAAATGTTTTCTACAAGAGACAAAAGGTAAAATTAAAGTCATTTTAAAAAAAAGTTTGACAGAAGAAATCTTGTGTACAGCAGAACAAGCTGATAGGATTTTTCATCTTTCTGCTCCATTATCCTCAGCATTTTGGCTCTCAAGCTTAGGCTGCTGTCCTAATGAGTACG
Source organism: Ctenomys sociabilis (assembly GCA_004027165.1). Lineage (NCBI taxonomy): Eukaryota > Metazoa > Chordata > Mammalia > Rodentia > Ctenomyidae > Ctenomys > Ctenomys sociabilis. Next base: position 29,409 of record PVKA01004913.1, read on the forward strand.
AATTTTGTAGCAGTTCCAGTTGTAATGCCCTCACATAATCCTTCTGATAGAGAGGAAGATGTAGTGTCCCTCAGAATGTGCAGTTTTTTTTAATGGATAAAGTTTTCCCAGACCTACAAAAGCTAAATTTATATTTTTCCTCAGTAGTTGTAATGTTATCATATGACCATACTTCAGCCAATCATTGGCAAAATGAAGTGGTGGCTATTATGGGATTTGGCTCCACATTTCTTTCTGAAATTGAGGAGAAAAATTCACTCTGAATTCACTGTGAATACATGAGGCATCAATTGGTGAAAAGGAGCCAGCTCCATACAGCAAGGAATAGGGACTCAGGGGTCACCGGGTAGGCCATGTGATGTGTCTGCCTCGCTGTCCTGTGTGCAAGTGGAGCAGATGCCATAGAGGAGAATTATTGCCTGAAATCCTGTTTGGTTTCCATGAGAGGTTAAACATTCCCAGAGTAAGGACTCACTTGACTTTATATCTATTGAAAAATTCTATGCATAGTAACTGGCCTGGTTAAGTGAACAAATTAATACTGACTGCTCTCTTATAAATAGTCAATAGTCTTCTAGATATGCCAAGCAGGTATGTCTGCATATGCGGTAGGCCATAAGAAAACTGTAATCGCATCCATAAATACACCTCAGGAGTGGATAAGGAAAGTCTAATTTTTCTCTCTGACTTCTCCTAACTTGTTATTAAATTTTACAATGGTAGTTTTGCATTGTATGTGCCATCTTCAGTAATACATGAGGCAAACTCTGAGAAAAAAATGCAGAAGAACATGCAGAAGAAGAATGTTGTTATTTTGCTGTGTGCTGTTTCTACCCTAGGGATGAGACCATAATTCATTTTTCTTATCATATCTTTAGTAGAAGAAACAATCTGTATTTACAGCTTATGAAAGAAAGCCTGGAATGGGAAGAAACAATTAATTTTCATTCATGTGATGTTATAATAACTCTGAAACAAAACTTAAGGCATGGAAGTTTTTATTTGGATTGTAATGAATGATCTCATATTGGATTCTAATTTCCATACTCATTTTTTTTTTTTTTTTTGTCTTTTTGAGACAGGGTCTCGCTATGCAGTTCAGGCTGGCTTTAAGCTCACTTTGTAGCTCAGGCTGGTCTCAAACTCACAACAATCCTCCTGCCTCAGCCTCCCGAGTGCTGGGATTACAGGCATGTGCCACCACGCCCGGCGCCCATACTCATTTTTTAAAAAAGAAAGTTCAGTAAATACAATAATAATGCACTGGACTGGGAAGATAGCTCTGCAGTTTAAGCACCCGTCTGGCAAGCACAAAGTACCAAGTTCAATTCCAGTATCACATGCCATGCTTACCCTCAAACCACATGCGTTAGTATATGCCTGTAATCCCAGCACTACGGAGGCTGAGACAGGATGATCATTATGATTCTGAACAATGCAGCAAGACCTTGTATCAAAATAAATAAATATAATGCACTAAAATTAAGAAAAGGCATGCTAAACTATAGGTGACATATATTTATATTTTTAGGTGACATATATTTTTAAAATTGAGAACATTTCATATTCCAGAGATTTTTTCCTTTGAGGAATAAAATAGAAACTATTATTGCAATTGTATCAAATGAAATAGAATGAAAAATAGTATTCAAATACCAAAATAAATTTACTGAAATGGCCTATTAAATGATAGCTATAGCTTTTGAGGAGAAACAACACTCACTCTAGAAGAGCATTTCTCACTAATGGCATTGTCAACTTTTTAGAAATTCCTTGTTGAGCAAGGTTATTCTGCCCAGTGTTTAGCACCAGCCCTGACCCTCACTTACTAGACGATAATAGCGTGCTCTCCACTGTGACTATTTAAACACACCTCCCGTTGCTGTCAAGTAGAAGGAAGGGAAATTTCATGACAGATTGGGAATCCCTACTCCTGAGTAGCACAATGACAAAAATTTTCATCTTAAAATGTAACTGGACATAGAAGGATGCATTGGTAAGCATGTTGGCTCTACATTATATAATTAGTAGTGACATGATAGGTTGTTGGGGAGTTAAATAATTTATTTATCAGGCTGGTCAGATAGCTCAGCAAATTAAAGAGCCTGCTTCGGCAGTTTTAGGGACCTGGGCTTGATCCCTGACATGCTGTGCTGGCCTGGACCCCAGGGCACACTGAAACTGCAACTGAGACTGGGTGTGGTGGAGCACGCCTGTAATCCTAGCATTTGGGAGGCTGAAAACAGGAAAATCACTGTGAGTCTGATCCATGTAGTGAGACCCTGTAGCCCCTGTGCTAAATACATACAAACGAAAGCATTTATTTTTTAAACTTATTATTGTTGTTCGCTGTCCTGTATTAATGTTTTAGAAATTTGAAATTTATTCAACAAATAGTCGTCAAGCTATTATTATGAATTATCTTTCTAAATGCTCAGTAGTTAATTAAATTCCTTTCTTTTGAAACCTGATTTTATAAAAGTTTAAAAGGAATTTGAAAGAATATTAAACAGTAAAAAGAAAGCAGTTAAGGAATTCAAAGAGAAAATTAAGTAACAATTTCTGATGAGGCCTGCCACGGTGATGCTCATCTATAATTCCCGTACTGGAAAAGCCGAGGCAGGAAGATCACTGTGAGTTTGAGGCCAACCTTGGCTACAGAGGTAGTTAAAGGCCAATAGGAATTATGTAGTGAGACCATGTCTCAAAATTTTCTTTCTTCACAGACAGGTTAGGATTTCTTGTTTTTGATACCAGGAATTGCACCCCCTGAACCTTGAATGTGTCAGGTAGGCAGGTACTGTGCTGCTAAGCTATATCTCTGTACCAGGAATATTCTTTAATATGTATGAGACCTGAACCAACCTTTATAAGATATCAACATTACAAGAAAATGGAAAAATGTTTTCAATTATGCTTGTGATTATGAAATAGTTCACAAGACTTGAACAGAGTTGCAACAAGAAGGATTGCTAGAAGGACAGAGTACAATGAGAAAACAAAGTCGACCTCCATAGGCTTATGTATCCCTCCAAAATCATTGGGCCCCTTTCCTGTAGGTGTTAAGCTGTTGAATTATATGTTAGATGTTTTAGAAATGCTATAGGAGTTGGTTTTACAGATCCAAACACCTGCAAATGAAAATATATAAATATTGAATCTTTACTGGTCACACACAGATTGTTTTCTCTCCTTATCCAAGTAATACAGTACAACAATTATTTATACACTGACATTACATTAGATATGACAAGCAATCCAGAGGTGACGAGAAGTACACAGAGACTAGACACACATTATTTTCTCATACACTATTTTATATGAGGAAATTGAGAATTCATGGGTTTTGTTAATTCTAGGGAATCTTAAATTAATGTCTCATGCGTACTGAGATGAGATAGTAAAATCATGTATTAACATTTAAATATAAAGAATTATTTGATTTAAATGGAAAAATGAAAGCAGAAATGTGATGAAGTAAAAGAAATGCTGAAGATCTAAATGAATCTGTAACAATAAACAACACAAGGCTAAAACACTCACGTGATCTTAAAGTGCTATAGATGGCATTTTTCAAAGATAGAAGGGGAAGCAGATTTACAGGGCCTAATATACTTTTTTTTTCTTTTCTTTGGTATGTACATAGTGAAATATTGCAACATCATTAAACAAATGTTGGAGTTAATAGGAGGGAGAGATTTTTTTGTAGTTAATAACAAATATCAAAATATATTAAAGATAATTTTAGTCTCTGTGAATATGTAAAAATTAATATAAAACAATGACAACTCTCATTGGAAATATTTGAATAAAAAACTAAAAACATGAGGTTAAATATTCAGTACTTATAAAAGCAAAAGGGAAAATTTCAAGTTTAAAAAAGTGGTGAAGTGTGGGCAATTAAATGGCTAATTTAGGGCTGGGAAGATAGTTCAGCAACATAGTGTAAGGTCTTGAGTTTGATCCTCGGTAACAAAAGCAACAAAAACAGGCTAAATCATCAATTTAATTCAGCAAAGACTGACAGGATCATTTCAGAGAAGTAAGAGAAGAAACCTGAAGGATTTTTTTTCCTCAAAAGAAAACAAAATACAAGATAGTTTCAATAAAAAAGATTAAATAACTTGAACTCCAGGTTTAATGTGTTAGAGACGCATAAAATGATATGAGAATGGAAGTCTGTCCTTTGAAACAGTGTGCCATTTGAAGCGCCTGTGTACAATAGAAATGCAGGAGTTGCTCTCAGGCCCTCAAGGAAGCAGAGTAAGTACTGGACACTGTGGCAGGGAGAAAGACCACCACAGTTAGTTTCCAACTCTAATTTCAAAACCCTGTGAACATGTACAGGTGCATGGTAAGAATTTCCTTTTTACACGGCATGAAATCTGTTTATCAGTTGATACTTAAACAGGGTGGATAGGCTGGATCCTGCAGAAAGTGCCTGCTTATGCAGGCACAGGAACCAGGGTTCGATCTCTGTCACCACGTGGCAGCCCCACCCCAGGACACTGCGAGGGAGACCGAGACTGGGTGTGGTAGTGTGCTCCTGTAATCCCACTTCCTGGGAGGCTGGAAACTTGCGGATCACTATGAGTCCAATCTAAGTGATGAGACCCTGTAGACACTGGACTAAGGGGCCAGGAGGAATGATCAGAGATAGAAACACATATAACTAGCAATGAGGTTCCAGAGGAGTAACTGTAAGCTCTGAGCAAGAAAATTGCCTGGAAGCAGTTTTCTCCTATAGGTGGCTTCCAAACATTGCAAAATGCATACAGAAACATTTCTATTTAAAGCCTCCAGAAAGAAAAGCAGGTAGGCCTGCTGAAATCTTCCTGATCCCACATCAATAAACCCTGAGCTTCTAACCTATGCAACTGCAAGATAATAAATTCGTGTCATGTCACACCACAAAGTTTTTGATAATTGTGAGTATCACCATAGAAAACCAGTATAGGAATTTTAGTAGATTGAAACTCCAGTATTGTTTGAGGCATTAATTAGTTTACCAAATAATAGCTGAACTTCTCTGCTTCTTGATTATATGTAATTGAGAATAAAAAGCAGAAGGGTCCTTGTTTAAGAATTTCACATAAAGAAGATAAAAGCATGCAGTTTTCTAAATGTTGACAAATTTTAACAAGAACTACACCATGTTATACTGGGGTGGATGAGTTGGAAAGGAAGTGAAATTGATTGAGGCTTCTGTGAACAGTGGGCATGTGAGAGAGAAGTGATATTTACATCCAGAATAAAAATAATACAGAAAGAGAAATTCACAAATGAAACAGTGTAGAAGCAAAACTAAAACTGGCTTTAAAAAAATGTTTGGTACAGGGTTTCTCTACATGGCTTGGACTTATAGTGATCCTCCTATTTTCAGCCTCTTCAGGTCTGGGATTACAGACATATAGCACCATGCCCAGATTCTATCCCCTTCTCAGAGAGCCCTGGGTTTGGGGCCAGCGTGAGATGGGGCACTGGGGATCAAACTCCGGCTCCTGCACTTGCCTGAGCAGGTGCTTAGTCCACTGAGATATCTCACTGGCCCAGAAGTGGTTTGTCTAAATGGTAGCTGGCAAACAGCAATGGGATAGGAGCTCCTTCAAGTAACATTAGAATAAAGTTTCGCAAAACACATAGTAATTATTTTTTCTGTATTTTGGGGAAGGGTCTACAGGGTGTTCAGGGTCTCACTACTAGATCGGACTCGTAGTGATCTGCCTGTTTACAGACTCTCAAGTGCTGGGATTACAGGTGCACGACATTATG
>PVKA01004913.1:35280-67993 GCA_004027165.1 Ctenomys sociabilis
TTTTTTTTTTTTTTTTTTTTTTTTTTTTTTTTTTTTTTTTTTTTTTTTTTTTTTTTTTTTAGGATTTATTTATTAGCTACATGGTGTCACTATATAGCTTGGACTCATAGTGATCCTCCTGATTTCGCCTCCCCAACACTGGGATTACAGACATGCACCACCACGCCCAGTTTTAGTGGCTGGTTGGGAGCGGGGCCTGCGTGGCATATGGTACCTGGAATTGAATCCAGGTTCTTTGGCCTGCCAGGCAGAGACTTAGATCACTGAGCTATTTCCCCGACCCCTTGATTTTTTTTTTTTTTATTTTTTTCTGAGAGAAACATATTTCAACTAGAAGTCATCTGACTTACATTTTAGTAGGATCATTTTGGATGTTCTCTTGAAGGAGGGTTATTAGAAGTCAAGATTGAAACTAGGTGAACAATTGGCAAAGTTTCTCATAAACTAGATAAGAAAAAATGATGTTTTAGTTCTAGATTTTAAAAAGGTCGTGACAGAAAAAAAAAAGATGTTAGATTTTAGAAATAGTCTGAACCTGCTTTGGCCTGGATTGAATGTGGAATAGAGAAAAGGAGCAGAGCAAAGTCAAATTCGTAGGCCACAGTTAGAGTGCCTTGTGGTGACTGTCGGGGAGAACATGAAGAGTGCCAAGGCAGGGTCGTGCACGGAGGATCCGACTACAATAATCAGCACAGTGTTTCATTTTCCTAACTGAATTTCATTTGATGATTGAAAATGACCTATGATTATTATTCCCTCTTACACATTGAAAATATGAGAAAAAGACAAATTACTGCCATGTTCAAAATGTGTTGGACAATCAAAATTCAACGGTAGATTGCATCATTTCCTAGGAAAAATAAATCTATTTCATTTACTTCTGATTATTGATGTGAGAATTTGTATTCTCTTCTGCTGCCTTCGCAGAATAGAAATTAGGAAACCAAAGACCATGACAAAAAAGAAAAAAGAATGAAACTTAATAAAACTTTAATAGAATAATTTCCCGTCTCTGTATATATGTGTAATATTGGAATCAGGAATTAAAAAAAAACTTGAAAATTCATTATTAGATTTCTATTTCCAGACAGAATTACATTTAATTTTAAACATATGTGAAAATAATATGCTTCAATTCATCTTCAGTAGAGTGGACTTCTGAGCATTAAAATTTAAGCTACAAAGTTCCAAATAACATTCAGTAATTATAAATTTGATCATTTGGTAACAATCTATGATTGGAAATATTGCTATGTAAAGAATAAGCTTTGCATGGAAAAGGATACTTTATCCACATGGTTACATGATTTAACTGGGAGATTATTATCTTGAGTAAAACAGCCATCTTTCATTCCCAATGTATATAAAATAATGAAAAGAGCCTAGGATCCTCAAGATACTTAAAAAGAACAGAACAATCTAGTAACAAGAACGAGAAAAGATATGTACAATACAAGGTAGTTTATTTACTGGGGAGTTTCCATTAAGAATGGAAAGATGGAGGCTGAGGTGATGGTTCAGTGGAATAAGTGCTTCCCTGGCAAGCACAAGGGACTGAGTTCAATCCCTGGTTCTGCCAAAAAAAAAGAAGAATGGAAACATGTTGCCAACTTGTAGTTCATAAACTGCTCTTAAATTCAGGAATATTTTAAAGGGAAAGTTCCTTTTAAAAATTTATTTTTCCCATTGTTACAAACAAAATGATCTATTTAATTGGCATACACTATTTCTGGCCTATTAAATAATCTTTTATTTTTGTTAAGATCAGATGAATAAAAACAAGCAATAAATGATGAAAAAATACTGATAAGCTCATTAAATTTCAGAAATAGTGGCTAAGATGTATAAAATATTTTAAATTTCAAGTAACTTATAAAGAATGCCTGAGGTTTTTGCTAACCAACGGTAAATGAAAATAATTGTTGAGTAAAATAAAATAGGTATAAGCATTGACTTAGAATTTCTTATTTAATATGACATCATAATAAAATTTAAACACTGAATCTATTTCTTTTTATGCATCAATACTATTGGTGCATGTATATTTTGAGAGCCTGTTTTAGATTATTGGGTTATGACTTCTTCAAGGAAGTTTTAATCCATTGAGCTATTTGGCTGATCCTAAAGCGATTTTTTTAAACTGTCCTCCATTAATCTCTTCTTTCAGAAGGGGTATCTTATTCATGTAGTCATCAGATGTATGGTTATGGTGTTTTGAAACTGTCTGATTGACATTTGTATTTCAATAAAATAAAAATAAATGAAAAAAAAATAAAAATAGTTTTGGTAAACTAAAAAATTCATTCAATTTGTGTTAATTTAATTGCTTAATAATGAGCTCGTTTTTAACTTCTTTAATACTAATTTTGTGTTTTTAACTTGTATTCAGTTTCACTCCCATATGTATTTGTAATTGTCATACACTGTATATAACTTAGCATTTATGACTTTTGATACCTTATAAAACAAATTTAGCTGGGCCAGCCAAATAGTTGAGCAGATTAAAGTGAACCCCAGACACAGGAGCTGGGGTTCAATCCCCCGCATGCTATGCCAGCCCCACCCATGGGACACTCTGAGATGTGATTGAGACTGGCTGTGGTGACGAGCGGCTGTAATCCCAGCACTTTGGGAGGCTGTAAACAGGAGGATCACTAGGAGTCCAATCTATGTAGCGAGAGCCTGGGGACCCGTATTAAATACATAAAAATAAAGACATAAATAAAACAGTTAGCTACTTAGATTTGACCATTACCAGGCTGGTGGGATAATTCAGCAGACCAAGCGTCTGCTTAGGCAAGCATAGGAACCGGGGTTCAATCTCCAGCACCGCAGACCATGCCAGCCCTGCCCTAGAGCGTGCCGAGCTGGCTAGTGAGACTGTACATAGCGGCGCACACCCGTGAGTCTAGCGCTGGGAAGGCAGAAAGCGAGAGGATCACTGTGAATCCAAGCTGCCTAGTGAGACCTTACCAAGTACATGAAGAAGAAAAAAAATAGATTTGACCATATACCTAATGTAAAATGCAATTGAGTTGTAATACTGTAGTCTACAATTGTGAAAAGCTGAAACAATCATTAAAATTTAAACATTTAACTGAGACATGGAAAAGATTTTAATGGTCTATACATTATAAAATTATATATTTGTGTTGTGTTGCTCTTGTTCTTCTGTTTTGTATTTTTTATCATAACTTGATTTTGGGTTTTTTTTTAATATTTGCTGTAAGGAATTGGTGCTTGTACATAAAACATTTAACCTAGTTTTATTTACTCACTGAATTATGCTAACAGCCACTAACCTTGAAATATGATCCTGGGATAAAATTATAACATGGAAGCCTGAGTTTATATTCAGGCAATTTTTATAGAAAGGACAACAAAACCATAGTCTAAATGATAACACATAGAAACTGAAAATAAATTTATTTCCTTGAGTTTGTGGTGAAACTTTTATTGTGATTAAAATAAAAGTATATTGTTAATTAATGAGAGAACTAAAACTGCAGATATCACAATTAAAAATGAATTTTTAAACAAATACAAAATGCTGACAAGATACAAAGGCAATGATCAAATACATTTATCTATAAAATTCATTTGCTTTTTTAGGATCAAGTGTCAATGACATTGCTGTCATTTTCTGTACATTTTACTGAATTACAAAAAATTTTAAAAATGTGAGAAAGAACTCTTCATAGATCCCTGTAATGTTGAAATATACACTAGATTTAATTAGTGTATTTTTATTACTCACTAAAGTTTTTAATGTATTTTTCTGACTAAACAAAATAGGGGTGTAATATTAGATATACCTCTTTTAAAAACTGATAAGGAACAGGTAAAAATGACACATTTGGTAATACTCCTGACAATGATAGTTATTACTAAAATCACTCAAAACTGTTAACTGATTATTGCCTGAAGTTGTGCTGGAGATAGTTAAAAAAAAAAAAAAAAAACTAGCATATTCACAAAGAAGTGCCAATAAAACTTCCATCAAAGTAAGCTCTTTATTATTTTGGCGTTCAGAAATGTCGCAAGATCCAAGGAAAATATCTTGCAAATTTATTCAGTTGATAGTTTTGTGCCTCTAACTTCTGTTTGTGAAGCTCTGCCAACATCCTCTACGGAATGAAAATAGAAAAATGTGCTGTGAATGGAAAGGGAATTCTGAATAAACAAATTGGGGTTCAAGAACATTTGCCAATAAATGTCAAATGATAATAAACAGCCCAATAATCATTATAAATGTAAATCACACCACTTAAGAAATCTATGTATCATCAGAAAGGTGTGTTCAGTTTTTTGTCCAACATTATTTTAAATTTGAAATTATTATTTTTAAATAATTGCATTTTTTCTTGAATGTATCTTTCCAAATGATTTCTTTGTTAAGTAGAATGGAGATTATCAGGTTTTTTTTTTCCTTTTAAGGATGAAATCCACTCATAACAGGGCTGATGATATTTAAGAAATATGTGGGAGGATTATCTTTATATACATACTTTGGGTGCAGGCAAAATAGTTACAGAATGGGTTATGGGATATGTGCCATCATGTACCTCCTTGTGGGTCCAAAAGGAAGTTCAGAGGTAGAAGTAGGATATTTTCTGTTTGCAATTAGAAGTGTGAATAGCTGTTGCCAAAATGTGATGAATGTAAGGCATTTGTCACAGAAAAGAACTGAGTCCAGACTTACAGAAGTAAACACTCACTTGTGTCCTGAACCAGAAGCAAACAGAATAAACATTTTTTGTGTCAGAAAATGGACTCATCAACTCAACCTGGCCAAGCAGGTGCTATATCACCAGCCATGTATTCCGGGTTCTGTATCCCCAACCCTGAATAAATTTTACTTCAATCTTTAGCTCCAGTGTTAGTTTTGAAGTACTTTACTGAGTTTTGAAAGATTCCTAGGATTCAGTGATGGGAAGACAATACACAAAGTGAGGCATATGTTGAAATTGCAGTAATACTGCTTGTTATGTTTTACAAAATTTTCTCAATACAAGTCACATATAATGACTTCCTATATTCATTTCATGTGGAAAATAGGCTGTGCTCCAAAAATTTTTAAAAAGTCACAGACATCATTAGTTTGCAATTCCTAGAAATGAAAAATATTGTAAAATAGTAGCAAATTAAACCAATACCCATTGATTCTCTCAACATTCATTTATCATGTCAGCACCTATTTATGCAAGCCCAGTTATGTAAAACAGAAGTTCAGATGGATTCCACTGGGTTTTCTGCCTAGAGTACCCCAAGGTCAAAATCAAGACATTAGACAGGCTAGCTTTTAACTAAAACCTCTTGAGAAAAAAATCTACTTTCTATCACATTAAGGTGCCCAGCAAAATTCATTTCCTTTGAATACAAAGTTCAGTATAGTCTTTTTCGCTGGTTCTCAGCAGGTTTCACACAGACTCTGTAGGTTGCTGGTAATCTTCATGTTCATCTGCCTTTGCAAAACCACAAAACCCAGTGAGCCCCTCCAATGGCTGAAATTCTGGATTCTTTTATGGCATAACCCACACCATACTGTTGAAGGGTTTGTAGAGTTAAACTTATTAAATTTTTCTCTTTTTTAATATAAATATTTACTTTAGAGAGAGTATAGCAGTAATTGATATGACATTACAAGCAGTACACTTTTGGAAGGCCAGAATGGCAGGAATTACAAGCATGGCCCTAATATTACACATTGCTATCTTCAGTGTATGAGCATGAATAGTTCACAGGTATGAGCATGTATAGTTATTCAGGGTGAGAATCCAACCAATTTACTGCTATTTCCAAAAATCTGATGAAGATTTTCAGGATCATTGCCTTAACCTCCTTGTGCATATAAATGCATGGTTTTGCCCTTGACAGGTTTTCTAGCTTTTCTCCTTGCCCTCTCTTTATTGTTTAATCTTTAAATTCTTCCATTCTATTTAGTTGTGTTACAGATTTCAATTTTTAGATCCTTTGTCTGTGTCATCATGTGGATGAATCACGGCAAATGCTTCACCAGTTTGCTCTCAGAGAGAGCCTGAGCGACAGTTTTCTCTCCATGTGACTCTCCCCAGGCACACCATAGAACTTGGTCTCTTTCCTCTGTGGCTCCATAATCTCCTTGTTAAGAAAATTTGGAGCTCAACTGAGTTTCATGATGTTGCAGCACAGGCTCTGCTATGTCCTGAGTCTTCGCTGACCTTGAAAGGCTAGGGCCAAAATATTGGCTGGCCTTGTGGCTCTTCTATATCTCCAAATTTGATTTGTGAACTTAGGTTGTTACCATCCAGAAGAAAAGCTGATTAGTATCCTGCAGCATATGCCATTCACTTTGCCTTATCGGACTCAATTGATTTTAGTTGTTGTACGTTTCCATTTATATTTCTGCTTTTCACTTCTTATACTAGGGAGACTACATGATATTTGCACATATGTGTCTGGTTTATTTCACTTATGAGTATATGTTCAAGTGGCATCCACTTCAGTATAAATGCTTCAAACTTATCATTCTTAATAGCTGAAAATACTCCATTATAGAGAAATACCACATCTTTTTCAACCATTCCTCATGTGATGGACACCTTGGTTGTTTCCAAGATTTTGCTATCACACATTGTGCTGCTATAAACATAGGTACACATATATCTCTATGATACAATGTTTTCAGTTCCTTTGGGAAAATTTCCAGTAGGGGAAATAGCCGGCTTGAATGGGATTTCTAGTCCTACTCTTTTGAGGACTCTCCACACTGACCTCCACAATGGTTGTACCAGTCTACATTCCCACCAGCAGTGGAGAAGCGTTCCCTTTTCCTCACAACGTCTCCAACATTTGTTGTTGGTTGATTTCCTTATGTTAGCCATTCTGTCTGGAGTGAGATGGTATCTCAGTGTTGTTTTTATTTGCATTTCACGGATGACTAGCAATGTGGAGCATTTTTTTTCATATATTTATTTGCTTCTTTAATTTTGTGTTCTGAGAAGTGTGTATTCATGTCAGATACCCATTTATGAATTGGGTCTTTAAATTTGAGGGCCCTGTTATATCTTAGTTCTTTATATATTCTAGACAGTAGACCTCTGTCTGATTGCTTATTAGTTAGGATTTTTTCAAAATTTGTGGGTTGTCTTTTCACTCTGTTGACAATTTCTTTTGACATGCAGAAGATTTCTTCTTCTGTGTTCTGACAGTAGGGAGACTATATGATATTTACAAAGGTGGGTCTGGTTTATTTCACTTATGAGTTTATCTTCAAGTGGCACCCACTTAAATATAAAGGATTCTAGTTTATCATTCTATATAGCTGAGTAACACTCAATTGTATAAAAATACAACATCTTTCTCATTCTTCCCTCAGGTGATGGGCATTTTAGTTGCTTCCAAGATTTGGCTATCACAAATTGTGCTGCTATAAACACAGGTGCATGTACGTCACTATGATATGACATTTTCAGTTCCTCTGGGAAAATTTCCAGTAGGGTGATATCTAGTTTGAATGGGATTTCTATTCCTAGTTTTTTAAGGAGTCTTCACAATGATTTCCGTGATGATTGCACCAGTCTACATTTCCAATAATAGTGGACAAGTGTTCTTTTTCCGCAGAGCCTCTGCAATATTTGTTATTGGTTTATTTCTTTATGATGGCTATTCTTTTTGGAATAAGAATGGAAAAAGATGAAGTTAAATTACCATTATTAATAGATGACATGATACTTTAGTTGGAAAACCAAAAAAACTCCAGAAAAAGCTACTATAATTAATATACAAATTCAGTACCGTACTGTAGCAGGATACAAATTCAATACCCAAAGGTCAATACCATTATTCTACACAGATAATGAACATACTGAGATGGAAGTTAGAGAAATAGTATTTTTTATAGTAGCACTGCAGAAAATGGAATACTTAGGAATTAACCTAAGTAGGAGGTCAAAGATCTAAAGAATAAAACTTACAGTCCTCTGAAAAAAGAAATCATAGAGGATTTCAGAAAATGGAAACGTATTCACTGCCACTCAATAGGAAGATCCAACATCGTGAACATGTTATACGCCCAAAATTGATATACAGATTTAATACAATCACTATCGAAATTCCACCAACATACTTCACAGGCCTAGAGAAATCATTCCTAAAAGTTATTTGAAACCAGAAAAGACCTAGAATAGCAAAGGAAATCCTAAGTAACAAAGACTAGGCAGGAGGCATTACAATTCTGGACCTCAAATTATATTACAAAGCTACAGTAAGAAAATTAGCATGGCATTGGCAACAAAATAGACCTGAGGATCAATGGAGTAGGGTAGAAGATGCAGAAGCCTCTACGAACTCACTCAGCCACATTATCTTTGGCAAGCATGTTCCCTGGAAGAAAGATATCCTCTTTAACAAATGCTGCAGGAAAAATGGTGAAAACTAAAACTTGACTCAGGTCAATAACTATGCCCTCAAGTAAATTCAAGCTGAATTAAAGATCTGAACATTAAAACAGAAACACTAAATCTCTGGGAAGGGAAAGTAGGAGGAACTGTTGAAGACATAGGGATAGGCAAACAGTTCATAAATAAAAATCAAACTGCATGGGTAATAATTGAAAGAATTAACAAGAGACCTCTTCTTACTGAGCAGTTTTGCACTTCAAAAGAAATTACCAACAGAGTGAAAAAGCACTAAGAGTAGAAAAAAATCTTAACTAATAAGCATTCAGTCAAAGGACTGCTCTCTAGAATTTATAAAGAACTAAAAAACATTAGGACTTAAAAATTTAACGACCCAATCCAGAAATGGGCATCCAAGATGAACATACATTTCTAAGAGAAAGAAATTCTAGAAGCTAACAAATACATGGAAAAATGCTTCACATCACTAACCATCTGTGAAATACAGATTAAAACAACACTGAGATACCATCTCACCCCACAAAGAATGTAGAGTTCAACTTAACTCACTGGTTTAGTCTTTTGTTTTGTGTACCACTCTGCCTTTGAATGTAACAAACAAAGTGATAGATGCATAACAGGCTCACGGTTCTCAAGATTTTCGTTGAAAGTCTCATAAATACTTTAGAGTTCCACATATCACATAAAAGTAAATTTTTGGATTGATGCATTGTAATGATGAACTGAGGAAGAAATTTATGAGTGTAAAAATCTGACCTGCACTCACATAGAAAGTAAGATGATTCATTTAGACCCCATGCAGAGGAGTCTGGAGGGAAGTAAAAGTTGTCATTAAAATAAATGGTTTGATGAGCTCTCTATAAATAAATGTATTAAAGAAAAAAATCAACACCATTTCAGGACCAGTAGATTAAGAAATATTGTTAGGTTAAGCAGAAATAGGTTGATAATTTTGATAAAAGTGAATTTTTTAAAATTGTAAAAAGAAGTGGTTATTCACTTCAGTATTTATACTTCTGTTTAAAGCTAAACATTTATGTCATAAAGTATAATTTATTTTAAGTTCTGAAATGATTTTAATGTGTTATATTAGACTAAGAAATAAATATGAATTTGGCTACGTTTTAATTTTTTTTTTTTTAGAAAGAACCAAATTTGTTTTTTGTCCTCAAATCAAAGTGCCTCTCTGCATAGCATTTGCCTCACTTGTTCCACTGATAAAACGAACTTGGAAACTCTACCCAGGTTAATAACTTGAATTACATTCTGTGTTGCCCAAATGATTGAAAAGTAGAGTTAAACATGTGAGGCAAAGACTACTTTTTGTCTAATCATATTCTTTTATTACAATAAAAGGAAATTATGTTTAATGTGAATTATTTATCTAGAGGGCTTTTTATAAGCATTAAGTAAAATACTTTATGTGATACCTCAGATAGAAAAGAACACAATTTTTGTTTGGCGCTCATTCTATTCTCAGAATTAGAAATGTCACTTGTCTGTCAAAGCCACTTGTTTTGAGAATGCATTAGTGAAAATGATACTATAAGGCACGGTATTATAAGAAATCAATGAAAGTTAGGTCATGCTTTTTATTAATAACGTGTTTTGAAATATAGTAAAATAAAATAAGACTATTCAAGGAAAATACTTAGGAAATAATTTCTCAAGTTCTCTTCAAGAAATGTTAGGAAGAAGGTGAAGATCAAAGTCATTAATTTTGAATTAATTCAAGATGCTTATGCATTATGGCTATAAAACTAACATGCTTATTACTTCCAAGCGTATTTCCTGTTTAAGACACAGGTGTGTGCTAATTAACTCTTTTGCTGAGTAGAATCAGTATTGAACTTTTGGAATGCATTACTGCCAGGTTATTGATGTAGGCAGATGAGTGCCTTCGTTCTGGCCTGTATCTATGGAGAGGACATCACTGACGTAACTGCATGTAAAGAAATTCCCAACTTAAAAATGAAAAAAAAAATGTAATAGTACATCTCAGAAAAAACAGTAATTTGAGTTTGATGATAACTACAGATGATCACCAGAATTATACTAGGAAGATTCTTTAAGATGTGTTCAAGGGCCACGTGGAATGATGTTTTTAAGTATCTATGCACTGATGCATTAATTTTAAATATTTAGCTATTTTAACAGAATTACATGCTAAATATTGAAAAGGGTGTGCCTTAATTCAGATACTAGTTATACATAGTAGGTGGTAGGTAAATTCTGTTGTTAATTACTTTTTCTCTATCTTTTCTGTAACTTTGCAGATGAGTATTTGGGAAATACTGTAACTTTGATAACTTGAAAATTAATAAGTTTTGTTTTAATTTATGTATATTAGCTTTAATGTTTTGTTCTTTGTCCTTTACTGTACTACTTATACAGATATAGGACTAAGATTTATTTAGTACAATTTACATTCCAAATGTATGCTCTCCTTTAGCTACTTCATTTCTTGCTATCTTACATGATTTTATGTTATAGCTGTACACTAGAATCAGTACATGTTAGAATATTGACTTTATGCAGAGATGAAGATATTGAAGTTTGAAACTATAATTTGCTCAGATTCACATATACAGTCCCGTGGTGTTAGCATTCTGCAAAGTTATGCACAAGCATTTAGAGATCATCTAACAACTGTTTTCTGTGAGGTGTCAGTTCACCAACATCTGGTAAATAGCTCAGTGAAGGCTCATAAGAAAATTGCAAAGCAACAATTAGAACACAAATATGATATGTGTCAGAATTTTTTTTTACTATCTTAGCATTTAAAAAATCAATACAATTGTTGCATTTTCACTGATAGCCAGATGCTGCAACTAACCTATAGAAAAGCTTTAGAGCAATATATTCTATACCCAAGAATGCAAATTCTAGAAATTACAGTCATATAATTTGTATCTTTATCAATAATATCATCTTCCATAGTCTTTCAAAACCTTCTGCGTACCCTAGACCCAAATCAAAAATGCATCCAATAAACCAGAATATTTTAAATATTATATATTACTATCATGTTACATATTATGTACAATATTATATTTATAATATATTATATTAATATATATTCTTACATATGTCAATAGAAATATAAAGATAATAAATAAGGAAAGAAAAATATTCTTAACTTTTAGGCATGCGCCACCACGCCCGGCTAACTTTAAGCATATTTCTATAAAAACCTTAGCAATAATTAAAATCATTCACTTACTAAGAAATACTAATTAGTATCTTACATTTAAAATGCATAGTTGTGGGTTGCAGGTAGCTCAGCGGACTAAAGCACCTGCTTAGGTAGATGCAGGAAATGGAGTTTGATCACTGGCATCCCCAGGGCCTGCTGGGACAGCCATTGAGACTGGGTATAGCAGTGTGCACCTATAATCTCAGAGCTTGGAAGGCTGAAAATGGGAGGATCACTACAAATCCAATCTGTGTAGTGAGACACTGTAGGCCCTGTACTAAACACATATAATAAATATAATTAAAAAATTGCACAATTGTAGAACAAGTTGAGACATATTCAACTGTGGATTTTGTACTGTACATTGCTGTTTTCTATGTAGTTACTTCTAAATGTGTACCTTTCCAATGCTCTTATCACATTTGATTATGCTCTCTTTAAAATAAATTTTAAAAATTAAGCAGGACATTAAAAATACTTAAAGTATATTGAAAGCAAGCATTAATATTCAATTATTTGTCCAGTCTTGCATACCTATATCTGTTAATCTGAGCAACAGATCTGATAATAAAAATATTTAACATAACAATCACTGTTATTTTTAAAAATAATTTATTCAGAACTAAATAGCAATGAGACAGTTTCAAAACCAACTAGTAGGACAATTTCAATAATGAATACATTGCATATTATTGTCTTAGTGGTTATTCATTGCACAAAATGTAGACATCATTTCATGTCCATGAACACTATTAGAACAAATCTTCCTATTCATTGAATTAAGAGAATGTAGCTATATATCTATCCTAAGGATTTTGAATATACAGATATAAATTTTTTGTTCATTTTTATCCCTTTTTGTTTAGTTTTGTTTGAGAAAGGTATTACTTTGTCATTTAAATATTGTAGGCGCATGAATTCAACAAAATATTCCAGTATAATCCAGTAGTCCATAATATTAGTGGGTTTCCCATAAGACTGGCAATGTTGGAAGTTGTTGACTTCAGCATTTTACAGCTCAGCATATTAATATGGCTTTACTTTCTATACTTTGTTTTTATACTTTTCTGCTGGATAAGACCAAGATGAAGCAAACCTATATTACAAGCAATGTAGTTTTTGTATCTGATAATAAGGTCAGTCAAATCGCCTTAGGATTTATCGTGAAACCCTGTACCACAGTTTGTAGATCCTTTGTGAGTTTCAGCCATGCGGATGAGTCACAGCCATTTCTTGACAAGTTTGCACTTTTTGAAACCCTGAGAGAAAGTTTTCTCTCCATGTGAGCCTCCTTAGGCACACTCCACATCATTGATCACTTTCCTCTGTGGTCCCATAATCTCCTTGATCAGAAAATTTGGGACACAACTGAGTTATATGATGTTATAGTACAGGTTCTCCTAAGTCCTGAGTCTTAGCTGACCTTGAAAGTCTATTGCCAAAATGTTAACTGTCCTTGCAGCCCTTCTTTTTCTATAATTTTTGGTCTGCAGACTTAACTTGTTCACCCTCCAGAAGAGATGTTTGCTATTATTGCCCTACAACATTGGCAGTTGAGCTTAACCTCACTATCTGTTTGAATATGAAACATCTTAGGTATAATGTGGAACAGATATTTTCCATTGTTAATAGGATCTTCTTGTTTTGAAAATCTGCACCATATGTATTGTTGTATGTTACTCTTCTTCTGCCTTCATTTTTGCTGTTGTTTCTGTTTTTAGTCTTTAAAATGAAATCGAATTTAAACATATAAAATGTACAGCTTTTTTATTTTATTTGTTTTGGTGGAACCAGGGATTGGACTCAGGCCCTTGTGCTTGCCAGGGAAGCTCTTATTCTACTGAGCCATCTCTCTGTACCCTTCTTAAAACCTAAAACCACTTCTTCTTAAAACCTAAAACCACTTTATACTCCCAAATACATATATGTGTTTCTGATTCTTCTGGCTGTAAATGATAACTATAGAAAGATAGAATATTTTACTCCTCTAAACAGATTTTGTTTATGGATTTGAACTAGCATCAGATGGTCAAAAATGAGTTGAAAACTAACAAGTTAATAAGACTTTTCAGAACTCAGAATTTTTAGGTCATATCTTTGATACAGTTTAAATGACATTTCTCTTTGTCTTGTGCCTATGAGTATATAAAATTTTCTGAGATCAAAAGGAGTATCAGTAGAAGTTGAGATGACATGATGTCCTAATTAGCGTTTATGGTCGTTCTAGTTTCAACCTCATTATCCTATAAAAGCTAGATATTGTTCTCAACAAAAACCAGCCTACTTCAACATAGAATGTTTCTGTGATCTCTTAAATGATCATTTAATTAAGTAGTTATGCACCTATTCATGCAAAAAGTGTTCCTATATTATGATTATATGAAGGTAATCATTAGAAATGACTATGCTTTTGGAGTATTCTGGGATCACACAAATGCCCTTGGATTAAAATTATGAATGACCCCAGCTGTTACCTAATCAACCTCCTAGAAGTGATTTGCCAATCTGACTGGAAACTGGCCACAGAAACGTGAATGAGGCCATCTGAGAACACCAGAAAGAATCATATGAGTTCAACTCAAGGTTTTGACTGTCAGAATCAAGCTAAATAAGTAACATCATTTCATGACCTAAATTTATGAGCAACTTACCATACTGAAACCCTTAATTCACACAGTGCCTAAGTCCATCCATGTACATTTCATGTGATAAATAATAAGCTATGCATGTGACTACTGTATAATGATGGCATGAACATATTTAACAAAACTAACTAAAGGTTTCCTGATATAAAATCACCTAAAGAACTCCAGTGAGATCATATTTCACGTACACTAGGTTTCCTCTCACAGTTATCACTGTGAGATTTCTTCCACAACTTGCCACTATATAACTTATTAGAACTCCATTCCTGGCCACTGTTGCATGAGCAGAGATGGCTTAAAAATTAGAAATGTGCTTACTTTACCACACTGCACAAGGAATTATCATAACACCTCTTGAAAGCATTTGTTCACCACACTGGGGCCACTTTAGAACAACTCAGTTTTCCATTATTTTACAGCAAGGGAGTTCACAGCATCTGTTGATCACAGTTTTAGGCAGACCTTTCAAGAGCAATAGGACGGAGGCTTATGATATGTATTAAAAACATATACTTATATACTAATCTGTTCTTTGGAATGATCCATCCATACAACCTGTTCTCTTATCTTAGTTCTTTTTCACTGTATGTTGAGGTATTGACTCCAGTCAACATTATTATTGGTTGTTTGGTACCCCATAACACAGTACCATAAATGTAATAGTCTATAAACACAGAAATTTAGTTTTTCTATTTATGGACTGTGGGAAGTACCAGATAAAGAACCTTGTAAAGTAAGTTTCAGATGAGGAAATTCTTCGCAGTCCATGGGTAGTTTCATCAGCTGTGTCCTCACAGGTTGAATTAGAGGATGTGTTCTTTGTGGCACTTTTAAAATAAGAGCAGTAATTCCATTCTTGAGAATGTCATTCTCATAACTTGATCACCTAGCAATCCTGGTTAGTATTTCAAGGTACATATTTTGGGGATACATAGCATTCAGATCACAAAATACCTTAAAAAATAACAATGAAGACCCTATGGTGTAGTTTTACATAATATTGATTTGAAGATTCATTTTTTTCTTTGTGGTACCAGGGATTGAACTCAGGATCTTCACTTGCCAGGCAAGTGCTTATTCTACTGAGCTATCTCCTCAGCCCAGAAAATTCTTTTAATGTAAAGACACTTTAATATATTTAATAAATGGATCAGCACACTTTTTCAATGGGTCAAAAAGGCTTTATTTCTGCTTTAGAGCATGCAGGTAGTTTACAAAACCAAAAATGAAAGGAGGACAAATCGAGAAATCATTTCATTGCCAAGCAAAAATAGTGTTTCCCAAGTACTACTACATTCAGTCTAATATTTAACTGTATAGAAGACTCTATGTCATTTGTTTGTACTTATCACTCTTGTTAAAATAAACAAGTTGTAATTTCATAAATGTGTTTAAAGTATTCTTATTGAAATCTATTGCTTGGTCATCCTCAGCTTCCACTGAACACTACAATACAAATATTCAAAATGTTTTTCAAAATACTTATAGCATCTCTAAATGCTCAAAGATTTTAAGGAAGCCAATTACAAATATTTTTATAAATTCTCTAATCTGAATTAGAATGATTGAAAACCACTGCATTGCAGAAATAATTGGCCCTTATTATCTGTTTTTGAACATATCATAAAACAAGCAATACTGTGTCCTATATGAAGAAAAATAAAGGGTTAAGGAACCTGTTCATATTTCTGCTAATTTTAATAGCCCATATTGAATCCACAGAAACAATGTCTGGAGAACTGATGATGCTCAAATGAGCAAGGGAAAAAAGGATAATATTCCTTTAGTGACTTTTACTGCTTTTGTGAAGTGGTTTAGCACATTAAAGAGTGCTACATGTTTCTTGCTATGCACTTGTACTGTATATACATTGCATCTTTTGATTTTCACAGCAACATAAATGATAGTATCATTTTTGAGATGAGTAAGCTAATTTATATTAAGTAATGAATCATTTTGCCATGGTATAATTTACAATTAATATACCTAGATTTTGAAAGAAAACTAATAGAACAATGAAATATATGGATTGATGTGCACGTACGTGTTCTGGTGTACACATGCTAATATTATGTAGAAATGGTAATTCTTCTAAGAGGGAATATCTGTCTCCATGCTGGTTAGCAATGGACTCAAAGCTATTAATCTGAGGTTCATATTCTAAAAATATTTATAATATTTCTAAAAGTAGTTCGGTTTCTTCTCCCTTAGAGAACACTGGAGAATGTTAACTTGCAGAGCTAATGCTGTATGCATTGCACTCTTGTATGAGTAGGACAGAATATCAACATAAGGTACACTTGATTTTGATAAGAATGTCCTTCATATTACCCCACTCCCAATATAAATTTTATTAAGATATAACTTCTCTATAACCAACTGTATATATTCAAACTGATCAGGCAATACAAGGTCAATAGCTGTCACTACACAGGTGCTGTAGGCAACTCTGCAGCTTAACTCTGGACCATCCAGGGACCAACCACCCCCTCTTTCCTAAATCTCATAATTCTAAGATAATCTTAATCACTACCTATTTTCGATCACTGGAGACAAGAGTGAATTTTCTACAACTTCATAAAAATTGAATTATTTCATTTATACTATTTGTTTTATGTGTGTTTTATTCTTTATAATTTTGAGATCGATTCATTAGTATTTTATAAATTACTTCTCTTTTATGTTAAAATTCAACTGCATGCATATTCCTAAAATTTTTATTTATTTGGGTCTTATTGCATTTGTGTCTACCTCATTTTGAGGCTGATGAAAATTAGCCTCTTATGAACGTCAGGATATAAATTTTCTGGAAGGTGTGCTGTCCCATAAATACCTAGGCTTAGGTACTACCATACATTTTCCAAAATGGTAATACCATTTTATGTTCCTGGCAGCACAGTTTGAAATTTATAGCTGCTTCATATTTGGGCTATCCATTGATAAATTCACTCTGATTTTCTGCATAATATTAATTATGTAGCAGAAATTCATTCAGTTTTAATTTAAATGTTTTAATGCCTAATGATGCTAAGTACCTTTTATGCTGATTGTTTCTTGAGTAAATATTCAGGAAAGTTTTCTGGACTTTGTAGCGCCATCACAGAGATTTGAGTGATTTTTTTAAAAAAATACAAGTTTACTTTGGCTTTTGGTTCTATAGTTTGCAAGGCCAAGAGCAAGCTGCTGTCACCTTTTTTACCTTCTTCCTGTGTTATGAAACATCTGAAAATGGAAAGGAAAGGAAGTAACGGCGCATCTAATTGTCAGAAGAGGCAAGACAGAATGTGCAGCACAGGTGCACAACACTCCCGCTCCCATGAGACAGTTGGTCCTTATGTTTATGTCATACATCCCGTCACCTTTCAACACACTTTGTATCAAATTTCAACATGAGTTTCAAAGGTGACAGACCATATTCAAACTATATCACACAATGAATTTCATAAATTATCCAATATATGAAACATAGTTGACATCAAAATATGCCAAAAATTTGTAGCTACATCCACCACAACTATCCGTATAAAATAAATTCCTTTCCTTGAATGCTTTCATATATGGACATGAGCAATATTAAAATAGTTCCTTAGAGGCTCCTTATTATACAAAGATGAATGACCATGATCTAGGGAACTTGATGCAATTACATAGATCTATGCAAGAGCTATGCAAGTAAAGTTTAAAGAAAAAAAAGGAGGGGGATGTGGAGAACAAAATGAAGAAAAACTTCCTATAAGCAGAATCCTTTTCTAGAAATAGAGATTACTACTGTAGACAGATTTCTTTTGATGTATTGGAAATATTGAGAACAAAGAATTCAGCGTTCACTTCCGAAACATACAAGCATGTGGATTCATTCACATGCAGATACCTACCAGCACCTCATTCCTTCTAGCACCATTTTATCTTCTTATTAATACAGGGTTGTAGTATGTAATTATTACCTCCCTCATCGGAAGCATGTGCACATGCATGACACTGCATGCCTTTTCATCCCTCTCTGCTCCCCTCTCACCATATCTTGGTTCCTCTCCCTTTTGTAAAAATAAAACCAATAACCTATTACAATGTATTGCATACCTGTGACAAAACTGAGAATGTGGTTTGGCAATTAAAGCTTTGCAGTTCTGTTTTATACAGTTTTTACTGTAGAAACTAGGGTGAGCTGAGTGCCTTCCCGACCCTCTGTCACATACACATGCTGTGAAGGCTTAGTTGTTCTGAGAAATTACATCTCTCAGGCCAAGAAAAAGATCAGAGAGCCACAGTGAAGAAGGGAGTAGCAGGTCATTCAGTTTAATATGCATATCAAGCTGAGAAGGAATGTGCAATGCTGGATATATTCAATGCAGATGGAGAGGTATTACACAGAACACGAAGATTTGCAATATCATATATTTGGCTGTAGACTTAGATGGAACAACTAATTACTATTCTTCCAAGTCCATTGCCTCAGTGCATTCTCCTGTTAGTAAAAAGAGGCACTGCACGATATTAAAGTCATCTAGTGAATGTAGGTCAGTCAGAATATTGCTGTTCTAACACTTATAAGGAAAGCAGGAGTAATACATTTTAAAAATTCCAAGAGATCATTATCTGTCCACTAATAAAAGAAACTAAAATGGTGCCAGTAGCAGAGTTAAACAGATTTATTGTCTGTGGTGTTTAAACCCCCTATGCTTACTTGCTTTACAAATATATTCTGCCATCCTAGGGGTAGACTGTTCAGGCAGTTAGTAAATTCAGTAGTATAAATCCAGGAACATGTATAACACACACAGCACATGAGCTCTTCGGCTTATAATGAGATTAGATATTGGTAAACTCAAGGGGAAAATAAAACAAATCAACAGTGCATTTAAAACCCATAATCTACTAGTCATGTAATATCTCTCCAATATTGGCTGTAACTCTGTGGTTGAAGGGTAGCTAATTTCTTCGCAAAGTGCATCACTTTCTGGCCATGTTAAGTGGGAAAACTATTAAGTGAAAACACTGTTAGACACCGTATACATATCACGATGTATACACTAACTACATACACATACATGCACTATATAAAAAGACACTATATATACAAATATGTATATATTATCACTTTCGATTTGCATACACATGTATACATACATACGTATGAAAGTCTATGTCTTAAACATTTACAATATTATTTGCCTTTTAAATACTTTGTTTTCTTTTTTAATCATTGATTGATTGATTGATTAATTTGATACAGGATCTTGCTAGCCTCCACAGTACTGGAATTACAGGCCTGTAACATCATGCCTGGTTTCAGGGCTCTGCTCCATGCAGGTCTGGCACAGAATGTGGTACTGGGGATCAAACACTGGTCCTTGTGCTTTCCAGGCAGGTGCTTAGATTGCCTAGCTATGTCTCCAGCCCCAAGTTCTCTCTCTCTCTCTCTCTCTCTCTCTCTCTCTCTCTCTCTCTCTTTCTCTCTCTCTATTAATTTTTAAAATTACATTTGGTTGTCACAGGGTCTCACTACACAGCTCTGACTCATAGTGATCCTCCTGTTTACAGCCTCCCCAGAGCTGGGATTACAGGTGTGTGCCACTATACAAACATTGAAGCCAGCTGAGCCCACCCTGGGTGCAGGGCTAGGGAACCATGTGGTACAGGGAGTAGAACAATGGTTTTTGCACTTGTTAGCAGGCTCTTTAGTCCATTGGGTTATATCCCTGGCCCTATCTATTATTATTTTTATTATTTGGTACAGAGTATCACTACCTAGCTCAGATTCGTAATGATCTTCCTGTATTCAGCCTCCCCAGCTCTGGGATTACAGGCATGCGCACCACTCCCCATCCAGGCGGCCAGTTCAGAATGCCTGGGGGCAGGGCTGGTGGGGCATGTGGTATGGGGAATTGAGCCTTGTTCCCTGTTTTTGACTAAGCAGGTGTTTAGTCCCCTGAGCTATCTCTCCAGCCCTATTTTTCTTTTTAATATAATTGTTGTTATCTTTCCTTTATTCCACAGAATTTCTTGTCTTTTAAATGCAAGAGTTTAATATTACAGTATCCCCTAATTAAGCCTATTGGAAAGTGGACAAATAAATGCTGTCTCTTAATTCAAGGTAGAATTATGTACATGGTAATTATTTTGGTTGTCTTTCATTTTCTTTCAGTTTAGTGTAAACTACTACAAATCTCTACCAGTAGAAGCTAGAATGGAGAGTACAAATGGAAATATGACAGTGCCTGGTTTCAGAAGTCCGTAGGAGGTTGACATTCACCAGGAAATTATAGGAAACAAGAACACTTTCAGAGTGAACAAAGATATTTATCTGAATAAAGGTACAAAACAATCATCTCTCTTAGTGGCACATTCCCAAAACTTCCTCTCTATAAATGTATAGTTCATATAGTCAAAATTCTGATCACAAATATTCATGACATAATTAAGAATTTAGTGAGGGACTTCATTAGAGTTATGCTATATTTTCATATTTACAGGATCTAACTGTGCCATAAGGGAGTGGATTATAGATACAGTGGGGATATTCAGTTTTATTTTTAAGATGTTCTGAGCAAAACAGTCATGATGATACAAAATGAAGCTCTGGATGGGTTGCAGTCATTACATACCGCTCTGACTACAGGAGATGGGCATTGTAACATAATACGTTCAGATAGCACTTACTGAAATGGATCAAATAGAAAAGAGAATTAATTGATACTTGTATATAATATCATAGGTGTAAATGATGATGCTTTCCCAGAACACCTTGGTGTGTTAGTAGGAATGATTCTTATCTGCTTACTGGACAGATGTATTTATAGTGTAAGTGAAAGAAGCATGCTTGGAACACATGAGTTTTAAGACTCAGTTCCAACTTATAATTATTTGTATATGCATGCTATCCCATAGCAACTGTCTTCAACTTGGATATCAAGACCTTTATTGATTTACACCCCAATATCTATTTAATACTAGTACTTTATACATTTATGTTAAATAATAATTATAATTAACACTGTTAGATAGTACTTCCTAGCCCTATTACATGTAGAAGGTTTCCTGCCATATCAATGGGCAAATGACATGTTTACATCCCTACATTTTAAAAAATAATAGCGTACATACACAAAATATAATTAATTTCATGAACCACAATATAACTTCTATTTATATTCTATAGGCAATCCATACAAATATATCTTGAGAAAACTAGAGAAAAAGAAGGGCTACAAGGATAGCCAACCTTTTAGCAATAGACTTTCAAGGTCAGTGAGGACTCAGGACATAAGAGAACCTGTACTGTAACATCCTGTAACTCAATTGTGTTCCAAATTTTATGCTCAAGGAGATTAGGAGGCCACAGTGGAAAGTGATCCATGATGTAGAGTGTTCCTAAGGACAGTCACATGGAAAGAAAACATTTTCTCAGGCTTTCACAGAGAGAAAATTGCTCAAGCAATGGCCATGACTCATCCACATGGTTGACATTGACAAAGGGTCTACCCTGTGGGTTTCAGGGTAAATCCTGAGGGGATTTGACTAAACTTGTCAGATACAAAAGTTTCTTGTTGTATATGTCTTGCTTTTACTTGGTCTTAACGATCCAGCAGAAAACTATAAAAGTGATATATAAAAACTAAAGTGATATTAATATGCTGACCTGAAAAAGAGTCAAGTCAATAACTTCTGACATTGCCAGTCCTACAGTTAAGCCACTACTATTATGGACTATATTACTAGACTATATTGGATTATTTTACTGAATTCATGCAACTACAATCTTTATATGGCAATGGAATAACCATCTCTGACAAAAGTAAACAAAAAAGTGAGATATAAATGAAAGACAATTTTGTATCTGTATATGAAAAATAGTTAGGATAGACATACAGTTACTTTTCTTAATTCAATGAGAAGAAAGATTTGTATTAATAGTGTTCAGACAGGAAGCCAGGGGTGGTGGCACAGGCCTGTAATCCCAGTACTCGGGAGGCTGAGGCAGGAGGATTGTTGTGAGTCCGAGACCAGCCTGAGATACAAAGTGAGCTTAAGGCCAGCCTGAACTGCATAGTGAGACCCTGTCTCAAAAAGACAAAAAAACAAAACAAAAAAAATAGTGTTCAGACAGGATATCATGCCTACATCTTGTACTATGAATATCTACTATGAAAACTACCATATGCACTGTATTAATTATTCAAACTGTCCTACTAACCTGTTTTAAAACTGTCTATTGCTATTTATTTCCCAATACAATTAATAAAAATAAATAAATAAATATTTTGGGAAAGACTGATGTGCACACTATATCTCAATCACGAGTACAACTGAGACTTTTTGTATTTTTTAAAGAGATAAAAATAGTAAAGAAAACATTATAAATGGTGCAGAATTTCACTAAACAAAATAATAGAAATTTAGCAATGGTTGTTATATTGCATATTGTTGACTTTAGATTTTATGTTCAGATTACCACACACAATCATGCAAAATTGGTCCACAAAGTAATTTTTTATAAAAAATTTAAAAGAACAAAACAAAATTTAAGCATTATCTGCTCTTTTCAATGGACTAGCTAAAATCAGCAGTATAATTATTCAAATAATCCTGAAGATATATACATTTTTTTCTCCTTCCTTCTTTCTTTACTCCTTTCCCTCTTTCCAGTTGTTCCTACCCATTTAAGAGCTTCTTTACCCATCACAGTATCTGTTGTGCCTTTCAGATTTTATTTACTCATTCAAATTCTTAGACTAATAATTCATTCTTTCCATTTGTGAATCTGTTTCATTTATGACTATGGTCTGTAGTTGCATCCATTTACCTATAAAACCTTCAAGCTTATCTTTTTTTATAGCTGAGCAACACTATATGAAATTAAATATTTCTTCATCTGTTCCTGTGTTGACGGACATTTGGGTTGCTTTGAATACTTAACTATGACAAATTGCACCACTCCAAGCATGGTTGCACATATATTGCTGCAGTATAAGGTTTTCAGT
This sequence comes from Ctenomys sociabilis, assembly GCA_004027165.1. NCBI lineage: Eukaryota > Metazoa > Chordata > Mammalia > Rodentia > Ctenomyidae > Ctenomys > Ctenomys sociabilis. The sequence goes on from PVKA01004913.1 coordinate 58,502, forward strand.
TCTTTTAGAAAGTATCAATGAGGGGAATACCTGACTATATTGCAACATCCAATCCTAGTTTTCTGAGGAATCTGCACACTGATTTCCACAGAGGTTGTATCAGTTTGTACTCCCGCCTTTTGGCCTTGGACCTCTCCAGCATTTGTTACTGGGTGACATCTTGGCGATAGCCACTTTTGTGAGGTGATATGGAATGCCAGTGTTACTTTAATTTGCATTTCTCTAATGACCAATATACTCATCTATAAACAAGGATAAGTTTGAAGCTTGTATCAATAAACGGATACAAGTAGAGTCCATAATCTTAAGTAAATATTGTATTGTCTCTGTAATATAAGAAACTGAAAGACTAAATAAAATCTGAAAGATAAAATACATATTGAGAAAATAGAATGCATCTGATCAAGAGGAAAAGAATTACTGACAAGAGGAGAAGGATGCGAGAGGAAGAAGAATGTCCATATAATATGTAGGATGAGCTGGGCGTGGTGGCGCATGCCTGTAATCCCAGCACTCGGGAGGCTGAGGCAGGAGGATTGTTGGTGAGTTCGAGACCAGCCTGAGCTACAAAGTGAGCTTAAGGCCAGCCTGAACTGCAGTGAGACCCTGTCTCGAAAAGACAAATAAAAAAAAGAAATATGTAGGATGGCTTTGATAATTGTACTGTTGACTTTTACTGTTCTCTTAAAATCTGTTTTTCCATTTTTGCATGTGTATGTTTGGTAATCTAAACAATTAATTTGAAAACAGTAGTGTGCAATATAGCAAATGCTGTCAAATTCCTATTATATGGTTTAGTGAAATTCTGTATCATTTCTAATATTGATTTTCGTTTTTTGTATTGCTATTAAAGATGAAAAAGAAATTGTACACTTCAAGTGAAATAAAAGAAGCAATTAGGATTTTACATTTGTGTTCTACTCTACAATAGCTTTTGGATTAACCTTGTCTGAACCATGTGTTTGCATTTTCTACAATAGTAACTTCAACTTCACTAAATGTACCAGAAAGAGAAGCGTCTAGGTTACCCTGTGCAATAAATTTCTGTAAGGACAATAGTGATTGAATGAGTAAAATGAGTTGTGTTACAATACTGGCTGATTTGACATGAAAGCAAAACTGTAAGTTTTTTTTTTCACTTCTTTATTCAAAAGATTGAAAGTATATAATGACATATCAAGGACCTCTCAAAATTTGCATCATGCAGGTCTCCAAGATCATGCTCAGCCTCTGTTCTAGAAAGTTCTCCATGTGAAATCCACAGCTTCACTTAATAGGGCTGCCATGCTGTTCTAAAGTAGAATAAATAAGGGCTACCCAAAAAGCTCAGAGGATTAAAGTGCTTGCAAGCAGGAACAGGAGCTGGGCGTTCAAACCCCAGCTGTGCTGGCACCACCCGTGGGGCACACTGAGACAGCAATTGAGACTGGGCTTGGTAGTGTGCTCCTGTAATCACAGCTCTTGGAAGACTGTAAACAAGTGGATCACTATGAGCCTGATCTAGTAGTGAGTCCCTGAACACCCTGTAAACCCTTCCATAAAAATGTGGTACATATAGTGTAAATCTGTTAAGTATTGGGCACAGGGCCACCAAATAGTGTACTTTCTTTATATTCACAGCAGCCAAAGTGTACATTTAAATGAAAATTTCCTACCCTGCAAAGAAATAGTGGCAACAATCTTACAGTAAACACCGGGCCAGCAGGTAACTTTTGGTGTGGACAAGGAGCACCATGAAATTTAAAGTTCAGGTGGTCAGAATATGAAATTTCAATCATTTTGGCAAACCTGAGAGTGGGAGATAAGACAGTCTCCTACTTATATGCGCTCAGTCCTATTTTACACCGTATTTCATGCTGAGCCCTTGAAGTTGACACTAAACACAGCAGAAAATTTATTTTTAATTGTCTTCCAATATACTTCAAAATAAGGGATAACATCAGTACTAAATTAGTATTTTTAAAACTATTAAGTGAAGGTAATAAGTAAATGAACAAATGCTTAATAAAGTACATGGCTGAATTGTCTCTTGTAATTTTTACTAAAATGCAGGAAATATAAAAGCTCATAACTAGATAACAATCAATTTAACCAATTTATATAAAGTAACCAAGAAAAAAGACCTTACAGCAAGCAAAATTCAATTATTAACAATTAATTTTGAGGATTCAAATGACAGACTCTATTAATTTTATACCTGCATAGAGAGATATATTTAAATGTTGTTATGAAAGATCTCCTGTAGGAAGGAGAAGTAAATGCTTCATTTGTTTTCTCTCCTTTTTTCAATTCTTTGACCATTTCCTTTCTCAATTTTTTATGTATTTCTTTCTATTTCAAATTTTGCATGCATATATCTGTATAATATGTATAATTAGTTACAAGACAACAGTGTGCATTACAACAAATACTGTGAAATTCATAGTTTTTGTTAAGTGAAAGTCTGTATCACTTGTAATGCTTCTGTTTTAATCCTATATTGTGGTCTTTTTTGTTTGTTTTTTGTATTTTATTTTATTTATTTTTATTAATATTATTAAGAAACAAATAGCAATGAGACAGTTTCAAAACCTAATAGTAGGAAAGTTTCAATAATTCATACATTGCAGATTGTTGTCTTCATAGTGGTTATTCATTGTAGAAGATGAAGACATGATATTCTGTCCAAACACTATCAGTACAAAACTTTCTTCTCATTGAGTTAAGAGAAAATAACTATATATCTATCCTATTTTCTATATACAGGCACAAAATAGTCCTGCAATTGTATCTCCTTCTTTTTCTCAGAGAAGTGTATTCCATTGCCTTATGAATATTGTAGATGCATGAATTCAGCAAAATATTCCAAAACAGTCCAATAGTCCATAATAGTAGTGGGCTAATGAAGGGTCTACAGGGTGTTGAGGGTCTCACTACCAGATTGGACTTGTAGTGATTCTCCTGTTTACAACCTCCCAAGAACTAAGACTACAGGCAGGTGCCACCATAGCCAGGCTCAACTGCCATCTCAGTGTGCCCTAGGTGCAGGGCCGGCATGGCAGGCCCAAGGATTAAACGGTTAGCGCCTGTGCCTGCTGGCAGAAGCTTTAATTGCTGAGTTATTTGGCTGGCCCTGTATTCTCTTTAAAAAAATAAAAAAATCAGATGCAGAATTTAAGAATATTTAAATAATTTTTTAAATTCCATAATAAAAGCTGATCATGTGTTTAAATAATATTAATTTGCCTCACTGCATTTTATTGTTAAGTTTAGGGTTCTTCCTCAGAGTCAGATATCTGTATGTCTTATGATTTAAGATAAAATTAAAGTTTTAACAAATTCCCTATTTAAAAAATGTAAAATGACTCATATTAACTACTCAAAGTTTATTTGAGGAAATAGCAATTGGTATATTGGAGAGATCCAAGCCAGAAAAGACACAAATGAAATACAAAGGACAGACTTTTATAGAGCGATATAAAGCAGTAAATGCAACATGATTGCTTCAGGTATATAGATATGAGTTTGTTGACAATTTTCCACTGGTTTTTCTCAAATTCTGTTTCTTTCATGTAGCCATTTATAGAAGATAGTTTAAGTTTCTGCGTTTCTTTTATAATTCCAACAATTTTGATTTATTTTATGAGGTTTAACTGGATTTTTCTTCTTATACACTTTACAGACCTAATGTCCTTTTCAATTTACACAACACTCAATATGTGACAGATTTCTTTTCTCTTTCTTTCTTTCTTTCTTCCTTCCTTCCTTCCTTCCTTCCTTCCTTCCTTCCTTCCTTCCTTCCTTCCTTCCTTCCTTCCTTCCTTCCTTCCTTCTTTCTTTCTTTCTTTCTTTCTTTCTTTCTTTCTTTCTTTCTAAATCTGTTTAGTACCGGGTCTCACTGCACAGCTTGGATTTGCAGTGATCCTCCTGTTTTCAGCCTTCCAAGCACTGGGATCACAGGCCCATGCCACCACGCCCAGTCTCAGTTGCTGTCTCTGGGCACCTCAGGGGTGGGGCCAGCGTGACATGCATGGGATTGAATCCAGGTTGCCGCATCTGCCTAAGCAGTCACTTCATGAGCTAACTCACTGGCCCTTAATTCTGAACATTTTAATTAATACATTCTTTACTTTTTCACCTAAATTCAATATTTTTTCTTTAATTTTCTGATAGGAAGACTGACAAACAGAATGATTTAATTTACCCAAATATAGGTGGAGCTGAAACTTCAGTCCATATGTTGCAACTCAGAAAATGGACCCATATGCATTGTACTATTGCACTCACTGATTATTTTCAAGTTAAAAATATTGATGTGATGCAATTCTCTGTATAATGTAGCATGTTTTAAAAATAAATATTCATATGTAAAAATTGTTAGTGAGTTGCATTTTTGAATGAAAGGAATGTTTGCAATTTTGAATGAAAGAAAAATTCTGATGAAATAGGCTTACATGTACTGAGGAGTTATCTTAAAAAAGACTCTTCAATATGCAGATTTATATTTTTATTGTTACTTAACATATTATATCTTTTAATAAGAAAACCAAAAATTAGCTATACTTCATTTTGTATAATTAGTTATTTTCTCTTATTCAAATTGTTTAATTTTATAATATGCAGTTTTAGAGCAAAGAAGCTCTTGAATTATCTAGCAATCTCTCAGCTCCATCTTACTTCTAGAAAATTATTCAGGAGGTAAAGGAAGTTTCCCTATCATACTGCTATATTGAGGAACAAAGAGTCACAAAAAAGATTTTGTTTAGCACCTTAATTACTCAACTGGGAAAATAAAAGGAGAGACAATTGAACGATTTTAATGACCTGGCAGCAAGTTTTTTATTATATAGGTCTTCTTCTTCTTTTTTTTTTTTTTATTTGGCAGAACTGGGGATTGAGCTCAGACCCCTGTGCTTGCCAGGGAAGCACTTATTCTACTGAGCGATCTCTCCAGCCCCTGGCAGCATGTTTTTAAATTTAATTTTACCTAGGCCTTTTAAATTTTTCAGATAAGCTGTATTTTCTGAAAGGACAACTAACATGGCAGTGAAAATTGTTATCATGAAAACAAACATATCATAAATAGCTGGATAAAAATTAGAAGAGCTAGGTATGGTGATATACACCCAACACTAAGGAGACTGAGACAGAAGGATCTGCATGAATTTGAAGCCAGTTTGCACTACATAGGGAGTTCAAGTTTAGTCCTACCCTCATGAAAAATCCGTCTTAAAAAAAATCCCTGGGGAGATAAATCAGTGGTCCAAAAGTCTACCTAGAAAGAGCAAGAACCTGGGTTCAATCCCAAGTGGTGGCAGCCCTGGAGTCCTGGGTGCACCTTGCCAGCCACTTAAAACAAGCATCGTGGATGTGCCTGTAATCCTAGTGCTGGAGAGGCTGAGAAGAGGATTGGTGTGAGACCAAGCATTTGGAAAGCTAAGAAAGAATCACACAGTATTTGCTGTTCCAAATAAAACACCTCTAGAAACAAAACATGGTATATGTTAAGGGAAACAATATCAGACATGCCAATGTAAATATCGGGTGCGTTTTCTTGTGTGAGACACCCACATTACAAAGAACAAGATAAGGGAGAATAAGAAGAGGGAGGCAGATCCTTCGCAAAGGGGTGAATGGATAGGAAGATAGAGGAAGGAGAGGAAAAAATTATTGAGTCATGTATATGCACAACGCCTCCAGGAAAATGGAACTATTATATACTGCAAACAGTATTACTAAAACAACAAACACTAAAAGAAATATGTATCTGTGTGTGTGTGTGTGTGTGTATAATGTGAGATACAAATAGAAAAGTTCATATGTGCAACTACCCAAGTGTTCACTTCATTTTATCATCAATGTTACTCAAAACTTCACATATTTATTGATTACAATTATCTACTAGCAAATTTTCCACCACAATAATTTTGAGTTGATCAGTATACACATTCACACATGGACACATCCTAAGTCTTTCAAACAAAGGTGCACTCATACAATGAGTACTCATTCTGAGAAGATTATTTAAATTGAAGACATTTCACAATTCCAGACTAACATACTTTTAGGTCTGATTAGTAGTTATAATATACAGTACGTGTATTTCAGAAACACACTACAGAACAACGTTATCCCAATTAAGAAATGTTTAAAATAGATACATGTTCCTTATGCCTATTTAAATCTATTTTGGTCACTAGGTGATAATTCTAAAGCTATTCTGGTGATTTCCTTCTAGGGAATCTTCCACAGGAATAGAGTGAGAAGACAGAAGTCTCATTATATAAGATTGTCTTTAAGAAACCATCCACTGGGAAAAGATAAAAATATTACATGAATAAAGCTATCAAATGAGCTTTTATTTTGGAGGCAATGTTTCCCTGACACATTCAGTAAGGGAACTTCCATGGCACATTGTGTGTGTGGTGACACATTGAAACAGGTGGTTTCCTATTAGCCGAAGAGGTCCCCACACATGCACCCCGCAGGCCTCTGTGTCACTGTATATCCTCCTTCTTGATACCTACATTATATCAAAACACACTCTCTCTTCCATCAGAAAGAAAAAGTTACTTGTCTTACATGTTATTTGTTATATTGCCTTCTGAGATTTGTTTCAAATTACTCTTGGCCGTCTCCTTTATCACCTTCTCTGCTTGTGAGGCTTGAGTGCCCATTTTTGGCTGTGGAGATGGCCCTGTCCTCGCTTTATTTTCTGAGACAGCAGTAATATAAAATATACACCCAACACCAGCCTAGAAAAGAAATCAGATGCCAGGCATTGTTACCTGTGAAAGTTAACTGGCTTTTCTGGTCTGGACTATCGTTGTGATCACCAGCTCCATGAGCTTTCCTCTTCTCCCATCTCTTCTTACCACAGAGTGAGCTACTAGGACCTTGTAGCAGTTGTTTTCTTAGAGCAAGGGGAAATGTTCGATACCTTCAGAAGTGTGCAATACATGTATTCCTCTCTGTTCAATCTACACCATTATTGTTAATAGTAAAGGAACCTTATTCAGAGACATAGCTCTCCTCAGCTAGACAAAGTTTATTTGTTCACACAAAATCTCTTAACGAATATTTTCATTAGAGGTATTTTACTAGTGTTAGTAAGTTAACTGTAAGATACTACTCAGTAGTTTTGTTAACTTAAGGATGATGATGCCATTCTGAACATTTATATAAATAAGAATAGCTCATTGTTAAGTAACTTGAATTTTTCATCAATAGAAGTTGCTGCCAAATTAGAACATTAATTTTTGCTCTAACATAAATGCTATAAATTAGCCAAGTGAAATACTTCTTCAAGTAATCATAACTCAATTGACATAGTCTGTGTCTTAGGGTCACTATATGAGGTCTCAATTCTATTAAGCTGCCTACTGAGATTCTGAGACTTGCTAAAAGTGCTTAAACAATAAAGTTATGCTCAACCCCTGTCCTTGAAAAAGTTGCTATGTGTTGCAATTGAAGGATGGTACAGAACTTAAGATACAAAGCCTGCAGTAATCACACACAGGAAAACCAGCCTCAAGGCAACTCTAAATGCAGGCTTAAGGGCCAGCGAGAGAGCTCAGCAGACTAAGTACCTGTAGGCAAGTGTAGGGCCTGGGATTCAATCCCCAGCACCACATGTTACTCCAGCCTCACACCTGGGATCTCTGAGCCAGTCACCAAGCCCGGGCATGGTGGCACATGCCCACAATTCCAGCACTGGGGAGGCAGAAAGCAGGAGGATCAATACAAGTCTGATATGCATAGTGAGACCCTGTACAGAAAATCATAAATAAAAAATAATAAATAACCATAAAATGCGAGCTGTGGCCTTTGATTGGCAACACTGCATTCCCTTAAAACATTTTCCTTTCCTTGCTTTTAAAAGTTCTAGGAAACCGACTTTCTTATCCTTTTACAACTTTGCTCCTATTATTTATAGTTTAAGGTGATATTTCCTTCTGCATCATTGATTGGAACCATTATGCCTGTGGCTCTTATTTTCAATATTCAAATTCAAAATTATTTGGAAAGTGTCTCATCAAAATACAATGTTGTACCTTGGGCTTAATAACTTCCCACAGTGATTATAAGCTGCAGATACTGAGAACCAACTTTTTAAGTGCACACTCTAATATTTTCTATGAAATAAATTGATCATGTCTGCTTTTTCACTAGTTTATTGTGACAATTTATCTATAGCTGACTGTCTTAAAAAAGCATTTTCAGCCATCATTAGTACTCTATGTCTGTGATTCTAGCCCTTGAGTGGCTGAGGTAGGAGGATCCCTGCAAGTTGAAAGCCACCCTGATCTCCATAGTGAAATTGTGCCTCAAAATGACAAGAAAAAAATATGCATCACTTCCCACAATAGAAATTCCAAGGCTTTTTCTTGAATCTTAAATTGCCCCTTGTTTTGTCAATTTTATGATTGTCTTTGTATTAATTCTTTACTTGCCAGTGACAAGTATCTTCAGAAATCTTCACCACTTAGAGACTTGGACATTCTTAAAAATACTTGTAATATCAAAATGTTCACCCCATATATCTCCTTTATTTCATTTGTATTTTTCAAAGGAAAGCCTAAGTTTGATGACAGCGCAACTCTTCTGTAGACTTATTTTGAACCTCTGGCAATGAAGTTCTGTTATTCTTCGTGTCATTAAAACTGTTTTTTCAGTTTCCAAGATCACTTAATGTCTCAATCCCTTTTATATTTTTAACTTGTTAGAACACTCTGCATAATTTTACTCCTGTGATTATATATCATCTTCCTCCTTAAGCTTTTATTCCCTTAGAATTTTCAATTCAATTGAGAATATTGTCATTTGAATGTCCCTTTTTGCTAAGATTATTTTATTCTTATTCCTCATTTACTAATGTGTATAATCTTGAGTATTTTTGACCACCTTTATCTTTCTCTCCTTCACTTCCTGTATATACATTCAATTCTACCATTTTAAAATATTAGCTTTAATTATGTAGTTAAAATAATTCTTTTGATCTGCCCCTTTTAGTTTCTAGTTATAAATTTATGATTTCAACTGTTTGCCTCTTTATCTCAATGCAATAACCTCAAATACATTTTTATCTCCGAAGCAAAGATGTATGCAAAAATCTACTTCTAATACAGCTTACCTTTGTTAGAAAACGCTATCTGACTTCTAACAATTTTCATAGCCATTTATTCACTTTGATATTTTTTGCTATGTGTAAATTTTATAATGGATCATATACCTTGTTTTTCTGAGTACTTTCCACTTGACTTTTTTGAGCTTATGTTTCAGATATTCTATGTCTCCTCAAGCTTCCCTGAGTCCTGTGTATCCATATTTTCTAGGAAAAACTCAACACAGTCAATGCCAATATTTACATTGTCTATATCTCTCTTCTCTAACCTGTGATATCTGGTGTCAGTAATTATGTCACACTTTGCATTTCTCTTAATAGCCTACAGAAGAACTTATAATTGTTTTGTTTTGTTGAACTGGGTAAGTAACCAATTTTTTTTTTTTTTT